>KN886369.1:68091-93935 GCA_000934455.1 Apostichopus parvimensis
GATGAATCATCACTACTACTGCTCTCATCTTTCTTTGTAGTGACTGGTGTTGCAGCTTTTGCTGACAATGTGACCTGTTTTTTCATGGGTGGCTTCCCAGTTTTATTGGAAGGTGTTGCATCATCACTTGAGTCAGAATCATCCGATGAGCTTGATTCTTTTTTTCTCTTCCCTACCATTACTTGTTTCTTCACAGCTTTTTCATTTTCACTTTCTGAGCTCTCTTCATCAGAGGAGTCTCCATCACTTTTCCTAATTTTCTTGGTAGTCTGCTGCTCATTTAAAGCAGAGCCTTTTCGCTTTTGCCCTTGGTTTGGCTTTTGCCATCTCTTGAAAATACTTCCAAGGCCTGTGCCAGGTTTAGCTTCATCATTCTTCTGTAATGAGAGAAGAGAATAATAAGATTGAATGAAAAGGTAATTTGGAATTACTTGCTGAAGTGGAACATTGTCCATTTATTCATCACATGGTATCCTGAATAAGAATCCCAACAAGCTTATTTCTCAGTTTTCCAAACAGAATGAGCTCTGTCGTATAGCACTGTTCAAAAAGTCAAATGCTACTTGACAATTTTTATGGCAGAGAATTAATGATATTTAATGTGTACAGCATTAGTAACACTTGGTACATTGCACAGATTCACATAGGATTTATTCAATTTCCAAATTAGGCCTAACATTAGTTAAAGGTGGGCTATGTATTTCCCACACATATGCCCTGCATCATTTTGATTTCGCCACACAGTCATACAATCACAAGTGATCAATTTTAAGGCTCTAATTAAGAATCAGTGCACGGGAGTGCACCTAATACTAATGCATTGTTTACATGTGACAGTGACAAGCATTAGGGTCACAAGCTGGCCTCGACAATAGGGTCGCCAAATCACCATTGGCGAGTAGAATTTTAGCTTTGGCAAATAGAAAATGCACCACTCTCGACATTAAATGTACTCAGTACTGACAGTAGCTTTACTTATGCTATCCTAGCCCACTGTAGCCTTGTACTTCAAAGTTGTAGGACCTACAGTAGGCTAGGGGTAAATTTAACTAGTGTGACTGAGTGCTTAATTTCCATCTGCAACAAAGGGCAATATCTTTAACAATCCTCAATTTATACATTCATAATAATATCTTTGTGGAAGGCAGGGGGGATTTCTCATCATAGCAACTTGACCATCCAGATTTGGTATGCCAGTGAAGGCTGTATGCAGTACACACCATGCAGTTACAATAGTGTACACAATCCTACATTTAACTATGGATCCACGTGCATTATTATACTGCCCCTATCGTTGGTACTAGATTTGCTACATAGTGTTGCGCAAGACGAAACGCGACAGAAAAATTCGGCGATAAATTCAATATCCTTCACACTTACCTGTTCACTTTCCTCTTGAAACACTTCAACTGTTTTGGAATACTTGTTTTCTTTCAGAAACTTCATAAATGAGGGAAGTAAGTTTGAAAATTTTGATGAATCCATGGTTGTCCAGAAATTCCAGCGTGGGCTGCTAAGTAGTTATTCACACTAATGTCAGCCAATGGTAATGAAATGAAGTATACAAGCAGTCCGCTACGCAGGCTCGTTCTCACTCACCCACAGTATGTGTCGTGAAAATGGTATTGACAGTATTGCCCTACAACGAATATTGTAGCCTTCAAAGCGAAAGTGCTGGCTACAGTGAGATTGTACCGGTAAACAGCGAAGGGAAATTTGAATGTAAATGCAGAGAAGATTGATAGAGTAGAAGATTTTACAAGACATCATCCATTTAAGTTTCGATCACGTTAGTAACAGATCAATTTTCAACACAAGCTCAGGTTTATGTTACTTATAGTACTTCAGTTTTGTATGAACATTTTTTTACTTGAACGACTTTGTGTAATGCTATGCCCTCCAAACGTTGGCCACACAGTGTCAGTGGGATTAGGCTTAACTTAGGCCTAACTTAGGCTACTGTACAATTATAAATAATATTATAAAATTACTGAAGTACTGTGCTGCCAACGTTGGGAGCGTCCGTGGGCCTAACATCGTAATGATAATCATAACTTAGCTTTAACCTTACCCCAGGCAATGTTGAGTGCTAACTTTTCTTGGGCCTTGTCTAACACATATTATTTACTTAGGCATTACTAGGCCTAGTCACTCAATTTACAGTAAGTAGGATTAATGGTTGGCACAAAAAGGCATTGTACATAGCCTACTTTAGCCTAATGTTACTTGCCTTGTTAATTAATCATTTCAAGCTTATCTGAACAGTAAACATATTACAGCTAGGCTCTAGCAATATATCCGTTAGAAGTACTTACGAACAAACCTTGCCACCCTTAACATTGAATAATATCTGAAATGACACTCTTAAAATTGATTATTAGCAGTAGCCTAGAACAGCTCCGGCTTTTACTTTAAGATTATGTAGATATTAATTTTAGTTTCAGTGATTGCAAAGAGAATAAGGATACAGTAGGCCTAGTTTAGATATGAGGAGTATTGAACAACTTTTATCTGAGTTATGTTTTTCCAATGTACTATGAAATGTAACATTTTGGTATCTTCAGTTTCAGGATGTCTGATAACGTTCCAAGGTTCAATGGTCTAAGCCACTGGTTCAAAGACCACAAGGATATCTTGGATCTTGCCTTCAGATTGGGACTAGTGGGAGTTGTGACATACTTTGGAGTCAAATGGCTAGCAGAAGCTCTAGATCCCACCCAAAAACAGAAAAAAGAAGCCAAAAAGCAGGTACTAAGGTTGCCAGTTTGAATAGATAGGTTGTAACTGCTAGTTTATGATTGGTAGGTGGCCCATTAAATGTATGTTGATAGCGTGTACTAGCGTTGTGCAGTAGTGCAAATTTCATACAACCGGTAGTGTTGCAACATGAATACCAGTATCGTAACTACTACCTGGATTTTCCTCAACATTTCATCTATGGTTCAAAGCACTGAGTTACGGGACAGTCAATGTCATACATTCAATGGCATAGCCTAGGCCATGTACATACTCTTACACGCATGGTTATAAAAAACAACATCCAAAATAACACGCTTTATTAGGGCCTTTGTTTTTTAACATACACTTTCAAAAAGAAAAGCACAAACCTTGGATAAAAGCATCCCACACCATCCTTCATTCATACTCGATGTACAATATTAGATTAACATGTTCGCACGTGGATAAAACCAATAATCCGTACACAAACAGAAATTGGGGATTCCCCACTATTCCATGATATTGGAATAGGGCAACCCTTCAAGTTCAACAATTCACAATGAAAAGTTTTCAACTATCAAGAAGTCACGACGTGTTTGGAACTTCAGACAAGAAGAATGTAACATAGGGGCTATGTAAATACAGGATTATAAACTTATGCATGAGAATAGTACAGAATTATTCATCTCGTTAATCGGCTGTTGTTTTCTCCAGAAAATATACTTTCAATAAGTACATTATCCATCTTTCGTACAAAAAGTTCTTAATAATTGAAAAGTAGCCATAGATAACTATATATAAATGACATCGTGGAACCCTCCGCAAAAATAAACGAATCCATTCTATTCTATTACAGCATCAAATCTCAAGTACCGTACTGCACTGTGTGTAACAGTACCGTACCCTAGGCTATAATAATATACAGTCCGATGCGAAAATGTATTTAGGCTATACTCCTTGTGGTTTTGGCTCAAAATTTATTAAACCGTTATAATTATTATATTAAAATGAGGTGAAATACATGTGGTAAGATTTTATGCATGGGAACCACCACAATCATGGTTGAAGGAAGAATAAATAACAAAAATTTCAGAATAATTTTGAGAGCCTGCAACACGCTGAACCCATGTAACATTAGATATTTTGTGTAGCCTAGGTCCAAATTACTACGTGAAAAGTTGATTTGTTAATATATAGGTCTAGGCCAGTACTTAAATTGATGCTATTCAAACCTAGGACACAGACACCAGTAATACCGTGTTTTCAAGTAGATATTTTTATTATGTCTGGGATTCCTGGGAATGATACCAAAATGAATGTAATAACCGGTTGTTTTCCCAATCCCGGTAGTATTTACACATTGCATTGTGATCGGGACTAGTCAATACCAGGATCGGGATACCGGGATTCACTTGACTACCGGGATACGGATCTCGCACAACACTAACGTGAACTGTAGTTTGCTACCTGGATAAATCCTCAAATGGCTATTTAGCATATAGCAGGGACTATACATTATAATTTTTTAGGTTTTAAGGGAAGAATAATGGGTGGAAAAATGCTAAATAGGGCATTGAAACTTTTTGTATTCTTACAGAGTACATCATAGAACATTATATTTAGAGACTTTTAGCTGTGTTTCATCAGTTCTGTTTTCTGCACAAATCGGAGATATGATGGAACAGTGTTTTAAAGCTACTGTGCTGTACTAGAGCACCAGTTTCTTAGTAGAAAAGCTTAGTGTGTTGGAATGTAGAAATAGTTACAGATAAAATCATAGACTAACATAATAACAATTCACATCAGACATTTTGCAGTAGGATCAGTACAAAGGAATGAATCTTCTGCTTTGTAATGAGTATTGAAGAGAGCAAAGTTAATGTCTGGCTAGAATGGGATTCCAACCAGTGGCTTCTGAGTTACAAGCCCAGTGCTCTACTTACTGAGCTATCCAGCCCTTAGTTGGTGGCGATCCCTATATAGCCATATCTTTGCTGGGGGTGCCTGTCAGAAACCACAGTACCTTGTATACCATGTAACTAGGGATCACGCCACAGTTTCATTCAATACAATCCAGAGAGCAGCATGGAAAGCCACCAACTAAGGGCTTGATCCTAAAGGGCTTGATCTGTAGCTTAGTTGGCAGAGTTCGATTGTAAGTCAGAAAGTCAGAGGTCACTGGTTCAAATCCTGTTCTAGCCATTTATTGCTCTGCTCTGCTCTTTTTGATTGTCCAAAATTTCCCAGTCGGTTTGCCAGTTATTGATGTACTTATATTTTTATGCGAATGAGTACAAGGCTCTTAGCACAAGTAGGAGTATTGGTCTTGCTCTTGTATCTTTACCAGTGCAAGACAATTTCCAAAATACTCATTAAGAAGTTGGGAATTTCAAGAACAAGTAAAAATCCATGGGGGTTAGTACAATCGTGGGCAACTATGCTAGAATACGATTCCGATTCATGGCTAGTAGGCTTTACGTAAACAAAGAAGGGAATTTAATCTTCGGATCATGATTTCATTCAGTACAACCACTTAGGAATTACTTTTATCTCCAACAGGCAGAAGATTTGATGAGAAAGATTGGCGTTAGCCCGACAGTCAAGCTGTCCGAATATGAGTTGTCCATTGCATCTCAACTCATCGTTCCATCATCTCTGGATGTGACTTGGGATGATATTGGTGGTTTGACTGATGTCTGTCAGGAAATTCGAGACACTGTTATTTATCCCCTGAAAAACAGAGAGCTTTACAGAAATTCGGACCTTATTGGACCACCAAAAGGTATGTTTAAAGCAGTTGGATTTGTTTTCCAATTTACAGTCCCTTACCGTGCAAATAAGTAGCAAAAATATTTTTATTCCATATATATTACAAGAATACACTCTCTCAGTATCTTGTACACTCAATTAAAGTCCTAAAGTACAGGCTGGTCGAATCTCATACTCGGTATGAAGGTCCCCTTAGAAGGAATAACTTCCCTGTTGATATTTTATGAAAATCAAAGGTCGCTATTGTACTAATCTACATACAGGGGTAGACATCACCCCACTGTTGGCTTACTCTTGATTTATATATGGATGTAACATCAGTCATCTTTAGAGATGCTGACATCATTAGATTTATCTGACATGAATATTCCAGTTTTGAGATATACTATAAAACTGGAGTTTCTGGAAAACCACTTACAGACTAAATAACGTCAACTCAGAAAACTTGATTTCGGAGGGATATCACAATGCAAAGCTTTGTCTAGATTCTTTGCCCTCCAGTCATGGAAGTTGAGAGGTATATGAATAAATTAATACAGAGCCACATTGATCTTACTGAGGTAATCTTCTCATGCAGGAGTCCTACTGTATGGTCCACCAGGTTGTGGTAAGACTATGCTGGCCAAAGCCATAGCAACAGATGCTGGATGCAGATTTATCAACTTACAAGCCTCTGGCCTGACAGACAAGTGGTACGGAGAATCTCAAAAGCTAGCCTCCGCTGTATTTTCTCTGGTACGTATCCTGTGTAACGACCAAAAACACAGGTTCATGTTGCTACGGTGTTTAATTAAAGTTAAACAAACAACAAATAAGAAATAACCCCTGAATATAACACGATCTTGTTAAACAAAGGAATGGCTCTGTACAAATGATGAGAAGACCATTCACAAAAAGTAGTAGTAGTTGTAACAAATGATTCTCATAAAAAAGTAGTTAATTAAAGTAGATGGCGCTCGTTGCCTATTGCCAAGTCCATCGATAAGGGTTACCACTGTTACACCTGTATTTCATGCAAAGTAAAAGTTTTGCTTTTAACCAACTCAATTTTCTCCAGTGCAGAGGATATCACCCCATTCAAAATAAGCAAATATCGTTGAATATTCAGTTAATCCCAAAATCTCCTTCAAAAATACTTTACACAACTGACATTTCTGTTTTGCCTTTTCACCTGATAATAGCTTATTTAGCTCCCAACCTACCTGTGCTGTAGGCGTGAAAACACTTGTGCATGCCCTTATACATGTGGGTTAACCTCAATATTTGGATGAAATGAGATTTAACAAATAAAAATCATATTTGTTTAAGAACTTCACAATGTCCTCTTTCCTAACAGGCAAAGAAGCTCCATCCAACGATAATCTTTATTGATGAGATTGATTCCTTCTTGAGATCTCGAGGTGCCTCAGATCATGAAGCTACAGCTATGATGAAAGCTCAGTTTATGACTCTTTGGGATGGACTAATATCAGACAAAGATACTCAGGTAAGCAGGATTCGCTAACCGTCAAAGACACTGTTAATCGCAAAGTACCCCTACCATCACCTTTTCAAGATTTATTAGCTAGTTTGTAAAGTTTCATTACTATATTGTACTTAATAGTAATATTGTTTTAAACATTACTTTGCAAAGTATTTATATTGTTCAAAAGGGCTGGTGAGCTGGTCATTTGTCTCAATAGTTTATGCCCAAAACCCTCAGTGGTGATTGTTACAGATTGCACAATAGGCCAGCCTATTTATATGTATACATCTGCTATCAAAGCATGGTACTGGTCAATGCTAAGGATTGAATATTTTTGGCCAAGTATCAAACTTTGATTCATTGGTTGTGCCATATACTGCAAAATGCTGTTTGGTAATAGTTACCATTTATCTTTGCATTTTTTTGGTATTAAGCTGAAATTGAGATTCGCCATTATTGAGATGTAATGTTAAATTAATTCTAACGTTATCAAGGATAGGCCATCTTTTGTATTATCTCAGGTTTCCTGTGATGTTGGCTTGCCTTATGTATAGTTTAAATTTGTATGCAAACTATTGAACATTAATTTGTTAAAGAAATGGTGTTACTTTAATTGATCTCAGGACTTTTTGTTGCTGTTAAAATTCTTTATATAGGAGGATTCTTGTAGATGGTGTTTTAACAGTTTTACATATAAGCTTTTCTGATGGCTCAGTTTACACGTTCTATTTCCAGATAATGGTGATGGGTGCTACCAACAGACCACAAGATGTTGATGCAGCTATCTTGAGAAGAATGCCGACCACATTCCATATACCTAAGCCAGTGAGTCACACAACACAAGATCTCTAACAACAATTTCCAAATTGGTCTTATTCTTTCCAAAATTTTATGTACTTGGAATTACTGGAGTATGAATTTTGTATATTTTAGATCCTGGTCTAACTAAACCTTTGAAGGTATATTCACAAATGGAGACTTTGAGCAAACACTTAGTATAGAAAGACAAAGACCTGGTCACATGATAATCAACGCTAAAAGGATCTTCTTAATCAACACTTCTTTAACTTTATTAACACTTCATTAACTTTGTCTGGTTATAAAACTTAGATGTTAGTTAACAAAGATCCTCTGAAAGTTTTTGTTAAGTATTGGTCATAATTCTTAAATGTAGCATTTTGAAGTTTGCATTCGTCACGAACAAGGGCATTCATAAATCATGAAATGCAAATTGCTCTAACTTTGCTTCTTTTCAAAATGAAAGTAATTGAAAATATTACTTAAAGGCCTTCCTTATCTTTTCATCTTTGACGATAATGTTCTTGTTTTTATTTTGTTACAGAATGAAGCACAAAGGAAGAGTATTTTGTGTCTGCTCATGAAGAAAGAAAAGGTACAAATTGTTTAAGAATTTTAATTTTTAACTCAAATTGTTTTTGTCTGTTTTAGTAACAGTACACGTAGTATTTTGTAATCGGTTTCCTTACTTGCACTCTGTTTTTGTGCCCTCAACTCAAAGGGAGCAAAAAATAAAGCTTTTATACTCATCCTTCAATGGCACATTCCCTTCTTGTATTTACATCCAATGTTAAAAATCATTACTTTCTTTTAAAATATTAGTATCTTAAATTAATATTTTAATATGAATGAAAACTGTTTAGATACTCAAAGGGTGAATCATACATAAACAAGGGAAGGAATGATTTAAATGGCAAATTTTCCCCAAAAAATTACTGTATAAAGTTAAATAGCATAACAAAATGTAGCCATTTTTTGTTAGAAGTTGCAATAGACATTTTCAGTTCACATATAATTATGCATTGTGTGTATTTGTCGTAAACGGTACTGTATACTTGAAAAATTTGTTTTTTTTCAGGTTGCAGAAAATGTAAATCTAGATGCAATTGCTAAGGATACGAAGGACTATTCGGGGAGTGACCTTAAGGAACTTTGCAGGAATGCCTGCATGGTAACTGTGAAAGACCACATCAGGGAGTTTCCTACATCCAGGTATGCAATATCTTATCTTTCAAAAACATAAAACCACGTTTTAATTTTAAAGGAGACTTAAAAGCTAAAGCCCTTTCGGTAGTGTTTTTGCAATAATTTGTTTTATTTTTTCAACATTTGAAAATTGAATTCAATTAAAAATAATTGTTTCTACATTTGCAGCAGTACAAATACAATTGATATATACAAGAGAATAAAATTGAGCGAACACGTCAAATCCCGCTAACTTTCATACAAAATTATTTTGTGCAGTATTGTGATCCATGTCCTGGGGCAGGGGTCTCATGGGTGGGGATTCCTCCTCCCCATTGGGAATTTTTGCAAATCTTTTTCCTATTCTGGCGCTATCTTCTGTACCAAGTATTCACCCATATTTTGGTAACAGTAAAATTTGTTAAACTAATCATCACAAAGATGTGTAGGGCCGAAAAGTTTAAAATCCTGTTTGTGCTGGGCGGCTTTCAGAACTGCCAGGATCGGTCACTCGGTGTGAGCACACCCCAGTGTGTCTATGTATTCATAGTTTGCCAACATGCTTACAGATTCTGTTGCTCACATTGCCTGACATCTTCATCTTCTTTTTTTGCTTTTACAGTGGTGCTGCAAAACCTCTTCGAGCAGTGGAAATGAAAGACATGCAGCTAGCCGTCCATATAATGGATCGAATGAAGAACATTTTGTCCCCTTTGGCTATCAGTAGCCTCCCCTTGGACTAAGTGACAATGCTTCTACCTATACTTATACTCTGGGGTTGAGATGGCACACTAATCAAGTGAGGATGATACGTTGCCAAAGAGAGAGCTGCTTGTTTGACATGATAATTGAAGAAATTTGGAAGGAGTGACATTCAAGTGCCCGATTGCAGAATCCTGCTGTGAGATTTGTATTCCCTATGTCCCTGAACATTTTCATATGATATCCATCTATCTTTGAAAATGTTATGCATGGTTTAGTGCTACTGAAATAGGAGTGATTTTAAGTTTGATAAGAAAGGTTTTCCCCTTTCACTTTTTGCACCTGAAGCTTGTTTGAAGCAGTTGTTTGATAAATTTTGATAACTATCGGAAACAAAAATTAATTTGACAATAACACAGCTCATTAGCCGGACTACTTAACTTTTATTTGAGGTAATTAAACAACTAAATAAAACAGTTTGAATGTTTCTGATTTTCATATACCCCTTGTATCAAAAAAAGCAAAATTTGTCTTGGTGACAATAGGTTTACAATCGAATCAAATCACTAAAGAACTTGTTTCTTAAAGTTCACTTTGGACAAGAATCTGGGAGAGTGAATAACTAAAACCGATTGCAACAACATTTTTGAATTATTTTTCTTATACTAGGTTTGGACAACTCTAGAAAATGGTAACATCTGGGTAAAATGGTGTGATTAAAAGGGATATTCTGGTTACTGAAGTTCACTGTTTGGTCAAAATTGCTGGGAATATTCGGTCTCTGGAGGTGAAAACCTCATCGTAATAGCAAATTGTATCGTGGAGAAACCAATTTTTGAAAGCTTTGTTGTATAAAATTGTAATCATGCTTTGATTAGAGTTAGTGATATGATCACAACACCACAGACCAGATACTGTGATCCACTTCTAAGGAAGGCTGTATCAGTTATATATCCAAAGAACCATATCTATAGTTTATAGAAAGAATATATTAATATGGGCTTGTCAATTAATTAAAGACTAGAATATTCGTCTCTTTCGTTGAAGTGGCACATTGTCAACCAATGGAATATCCATTTTGTTCTGACAATACTTTTTGTCTTTTTTTTTCCAACTTGGACATTGGTCTGTTATGCCATTTTGCGATTTTTCTGCTTTTGTATCATGCCCTTAAAGTCAATTGTATAATGTTGCTTCTACCATGGCAGGAGTATTGACTTGCCTTGTGGAATTGTTACAGTGATGTTAGGTATTGATCACCATGCGTAAGGTAAATGATTCTCTCCAATATTTAATTGGAGAAACTTGCAGCAGTTTTCTTGATTAAACTTGTCAACGTGTGACTGTTTCAGTTCTGATTGGCTGCAACTAAGAAATAAAACGAAGCGATCTTTTCAAGTTTTAATACCATAAGAACAATGTTATGTTGTACCGTAATTTTTTCTTTAATTTGAGTCCATATTCATAGGGAATGTTTGCACCACAGATTACTTTTATGTCATCAATCTTTACTTTATACCGCAGTTTATGATTCAGTCACAGACAAATATTATTGAGGGAGAAAGTTGTTAAACTTTGTTCTATTGATACAAGCATGTGGATGTAAATTTGATCTAAGAATTGTCAAGAATTATACTACT
This sequence comes from Apostichopus parvimensis, assembly GCA_000934455.1. Taxonomy (NCBI): domain Eukaryota; kingdom Metazoa; phylum Echinodermata; class Holothuroidea; order Aspidochirotida; family Stichopodidae; genus Apostichopus; species Apostichopus parvimensis. The sequence continues at coordinate 79,369 of KN886369.1, forward strand.
ATCTTCTTTTGGCTTCCCCCCCCCCCCCCTCCCCCACACTGTCTAAAGTGATTCCTAACAAAAAATAATAAACAAATTTAATCAAGTCATTTGCTTGTCAAGTCATTTGCATTTGCTCCACCAAACTCCTTTCCTTCCCAATTTTTGTTACTTTTTAAGCACCTGCATAGAAACCATGATTCTCCTTATAGTTGATATCTTCTCAATAAGTGAGATGTGTAAGGTTGATCCATGGTTTAAACTGAACTGAAATATCCCAAGGGTGGGAGAGGGGATGGGAATGTAGGTGCTCATTAGCAGTTCATTATCAACCAGTAAGGTCTCTTTATGTGCCTCTGTATGACACTTTGGCACCCACCACATACACACCATCCCTTGCCTCCACCTTAGGAACATTATGCAATAAAAAAGGAAACTTTAATTTGGTCAAGACCCATCTAAAGTACTGAAAGAACAAGTAGCAAATGTTTATAGTGAAGACTGGATGGCCCTTTGGCATTTTTGAAAAGTTGTCACTGGTTTAAAGTTGTAAGTAGATGTCTGTCTACCAGGAACTTGTTCCCTGTATAAAAAGGATAATTTATCCACAGTTGCTGATTTGAAATTAAGTTATTGCAGATTACCAATTACAAACCTTGCTGAGTAATAAGTAATGACTTGGTGGCACAAATGTGAAAGAATTGGAACATGTTTTAAGTATGAAGCAAGATACTATATGATAGGTATGAATATGTAAAATGGTTTATCGTGTGGATCCAGAAATATGCAATAGTCAATAAAATTGACCTCCAATGTGATTGTTTGTTTGTTTTTGTTATTTTCATGTGTCAAAGAAATTAACATGGGGAAGGGGGAGGGTGGGGATAATTCTTGAAGTAGAGGGGATACATTGAATTGACACAGCCCTTCACAGGTATAATGAAAATATTAAAGGGTTTGAAGACTCATGCGCAAAAGAACGTCTCATGCCGGTAATTTAACCTAGTTACGAATGAGGTCTAACAGAAGTGTTAGACACCACCATTGATCCCAGAAAATACACACACAGTTTGCTACCGTCGGTAATTAGACTATAGTGTACAGTCAATACATACAGCTACGGCCAATATCCACAACACTGTACATAGCAGCGTGGACATTTCAGGTCTAGATTAAAGATAAGGTATCACGTTTCATTACTGTCTGCATATTGTATCGACAAGCAACGAAAGTTAACTTTTTCAGAGCGCGGAACACGGTTTGTGGCGAGTCTTCAAAGCCTTTAAGTAGTACTTTTCTCCGATTGCCATTTGAGATTGAGTTCCATGTAGTCGCCGCGGCACCCTTTCCAAAATGTGAAAGTTCATAGAGAAGTGTTATAATTGAATTCACATACGGGATATAGTCTAGAAATGTCGTCTTCTGACATCAAAGTGGTCCACACGAAACCGATCAGCCAATGCCAGTATCTTCAGTTGGGCGCACCACTCAAAATCTTGTAGAGAAGTTTTATTCCTTGACCTCTGACCTCCCTAAGTTTTCCAAAATGGCGGCGGAGAAGCCGGAGGACCCGCTGGGATCATATCCCAAAAGACCGCGTTTGGGTTCTGAGATTGCCAAAATGACGGGTAAACCAGTGTTCCCCGAAGGAGAGGTGTCAGAATCACTCGACATGAATAATAGTGATCATAAAACGTCCTCTACTTTATCGGAAAATATTTCAGTGACTGGCGCTAGCGAACTACACCAGTCAACACAACAATTTCCGTATAGTACTAGCTCAAGCAACACTGAACCAACGGAAGGCCCAGATCCAATCCCGACTGTTAGGCCTAACGTTATTATAAGTGAGGAAGTACCGGGAACGGAGGACACCAGTGGTATGTCCAGTCAACCTTACCTAAGTTCGTTCGCCTTTGTGGAATGCATTACGTTAAATAAATTTAAGCTATCAACATCGACCGTACTTTAGACTGTATTAATGGCAATCTGATTGTGTAACTATTGGTTAGATGCACAGTGAACGAGGTAAATTGTTAAGGTTGGAGTTATTCACCCTACCCACGGTTCAATTTAAGGATAGTTCTCTTGCTTATTACCTGGTCATTTGTTCAATAAGCATTGCTGTGGTGCGTATTTACACGATCATCGGTTACATAAGCAATGCACTGGTGCTTATTTACCTTACCGTTAAATATGGTGTGCTTTTACTGCTTATTTACCAGATTGCCGTTGCACAATACGTAACACACTGGTAGTGGTACTTATTTACCCAATTGTCGGTTAAAAAATGATGGTGCTCTTACACATTTATCCTATTTTCTGTTAAATAAGCGGTATTTAGTTACCCGATCATAGGTTAAATATGCCTGGTGTAAATCACCCAGGGCTCCCTTTTCAACCCCTTCTCCCTAATGCACACATAAAATAATGAAAGTAGTTATCACTAACTTTTTTAGCCTAACCATGCATACATGTAAAACTGATTTGTAGCATAAATATACCTCAAAATGTATATTACTTGTCAGATATTTTGTTTCTCATGGAAGGACCCAATGAAAATAGGGATCTCTATTTCCTTTTAATGAACCGTTACCTCTTACATTGGATTAGGGTTCGACAACCTCACCATTCCCCCTCCAAGTATTCACAAGTTTATTTTACAGATTTTTTTAAAATCTTTTTGTACTTTCTTTGGCCATTTATACAATACACTATACTAAACGAAGAAAGTATAATGCACCCGAACACTTAGTGTGATTTGACTGTTTAGACAGGATGCATAGACACAAATACTTTCCTCTGTGGCTTGATTAGCCTCTCTGCTCACAGACTGTGATCGGGTAAATAAGCATCTCCACATACTTCGGCAAGTCTGTGTTTGTAGCCAAAATCGGTATAGCTTACATACAATAGCAACATGTTAAATATGGGTTGTGTCCGACAGACAAACGGTACAGGTTTAAAAGTACATTAACAGGTTGCCTAAATAAAAGGTACTTAAGTTTTAACATCATTTGCATACATGTAGACAAGTATGCACAAAACTTTGACAGTTTTATAAAGTTTTTGATTGGTTCTAGTATTTTAACATTTGATGTGAATCCTCATTTTGATCACTTTTAGCATCTTGGAAACCAGCATCCAGAAAGAAAGACCAGAAAAGTGAGGATATGGCTAGTGCAAGCTCTTCTCAGCAGGGACCCCTGCAACACTCACAAGGAGAAGTCGAGCCTCACAAGCAACATGGGAAACGAGAAACGGAAGATGAAATAGACAGCGATCTCGATCTTGGACTGGGTGATCTGAGTCCTGACCCAACTCCATCTGGTGAGTTTTTGGTTTTGTGTCGGAAGCACTTGATATCATCCGAAAATTTTACCAGCTCGACAAGGGATTCCTTAACATAAGATTTGAGTAAGAAGAGTGTAGACATGACACAGATCTATGAGTATGTTTGTTCCTGTGGCAGTGGAGTAATTTCAGGTCCTTTTTCCATGCATATTTCTGTAAATGCTAAAGTGCTGGAATTATGAATGATACCATGTAATGTATTGAAAATATTTTTTCAGAAAATTTAACCTGTTGCATATGAATTGAGGTATATCTTAGACTATAAACATTAATGTCTTTGTTTTGTATATATCTAGCAGGACCCATGGGATGGCTTCACCAGCAGATGATGACGGGGGTAGATCCCCGAAACATCCTGGCCCGCATCATTCCTCCCGATATCAGTCTGCCTGATGACATGTCAGAGATTGAAATGTGGAGTTTGATTGCAAACTACTTTGAAGCTTTTCAAGAACCAGAAAGGAGGAAAAAGTTGGAAAATTTCAATACTTTGGATGATGTGATTGCACTTTTGAGGAGATGTGACAAAGTCATTGTACTTAGCGGTGCCGGGGTGAGTAATCTTAAAACTGCATCAGTAAAACGAAAAGTTTGTCGGCCTCGACTTGATCATTGAGCTATAAAACAACAATAACTGAAGAATGAATCAGGTAGCAACACTGGTTGATAATTTACAAACATCAATTCAGTTTATAATGGATATGTAAAGGGGATATGCATATCAATGCGTTTTAATGATTGTGATGATGATGATGGTTGTTATCTAACTTTATCAAAATTACGTTACTGTTTTGAGTCTTGAAGTCGTTGCAATTGGAGCACTTGTCTCATGTTTGATACTTTTCTTCTCCACGCAGGTCTCTGTCTCGTGTGGGATTCCAGACTTTCGATCAAGGGACGGTATTTATGCCCGGCTTTCTGTTGACTTCCCAGATTTGCCGGATCCCCAGGCCATGTTTGATATTCATTACTTCCGTAAAGACCCCAGACCATTCTTCAAATTTGCAAAGGTAAAATAGTACAGCAGTCGACAGGAATCAATTACTGTCACCTTTGATCGGAGACGGTAGTCGTTTGCCTCAACTTGTTTTAAAAGTATTACAGGGTGTTTGACCTAAGTCTCACTTGATATGTTAAGATGAAAAGGTTGTTGTCAAATGCTACGTAAGTGTCTCTTTATGTTTGTAATTTGTACTAGACATTCATGTGGTATTTAAACTGCTTTGGTCATGTCTGTGCATGGATGGAACATGTAACTTTGGAAACATAACAGTCTGTTTATTCCAAGTTAACATTAACATTGGTCTCTTCCTTGCACCGTGTACTTTGATTTTGTTTCTTCAGGAAATTTATCCTGGTCAGTACAAACCATCGATATGTCACCAATTCATCTCTCTTCTTGAACAACATAAGAAACTGCTGCGAAATTATTCGCAAAACATTGACACCTTAGAGCAGGTAGCCGGTATATCAAGAGTGGTTCAATGTCATGGTAAGTCATAAGAGGTGTTTTCATGGAATAGTTTGTATTGAATGCATGCTGGTAATTCTTAATAGCATTCTATTTGTTACTGACTGATTAGTGGGAGGGTTTCAGTTTACAGTTCAAAAAATCGCTTTCTGATACACGTACAAGACCCTATTGTTTTGGGTGGAGGTCACAGATCATTTGGGGTCAGAAGAGGGCAAAATGTAAAAATCTCAAAAACACTATCTCCAGGACCAGAACATCAAAGGAACTTATGTATGGGCAACTCTGACAGGAGTGACAGCATTAGCAGATCTGTACATATTCCAGGGAGAGAAATTTAAGCAAAAGGGATGAAAAGTAATGTAAAACATCGAGTGAAGTCTTGTTCGTTGTCATGATACAGACATAATATCCAAGCGCTTAATGATAGCTCTCTTTTTGTCTGCTTTCTTGGTGAATACTTCTTTTGTGCGGGTTCTAAATGCATTTAACCCCGCTCACTTCTTCTTTTAACTAGCTCTGTGCATTAACTAATCTGTACTAACTAATCTGTCCTAACTAATCTGTACTGAGAGAGAGAATGTATTGACTTGAAAAGAGCAAAAAATAATGTTTTGGCTAAAATGACGTTTGAATCAGTGAAAGCAGGACTACCAGTCCTGTTCTCTATCAACTGAGATATCCAGTCCTTAGTTGATGACAATCCCGAACTAGTCATTTCCATTGTTGGGGTGCCAGATGATGGGAAGGTCACTGGTGTGAATTCTTTGCCAGCCAAAGATTTCTTTGCCAGCCACAGATTTCTTTGCCAGCCACAGATAAATGTGTGTGTATTGAAAGCAAGTGTGCTCTAAATTGGGTTTAAAAGTCAGTCAGCCTTGGGCATAATCTGCAACATATTCTGTATAAACAAATAAAGCTTGATTATTCTTGCTGTGTATTACTTCAAAACTAGTAACAATGTATTAAGTGGTTAGTTTGCCAGGACTCCCTCGTCCAAACAAAATGTCCCACACCAATATTTTAAGAAACGTAAAAATTCACACAGGAGATTGTGTTTTGCTCATCTCTTTGGTGACATTGCATCATGAGTTTAGATGACCTCGTCTTTATGATGACCTCATCTTTATGATGACCTCATCTTTATGATGACCTAATCTCTATGATGACCTCATCTCTATGGTGACATCATCTTTATGATGACCTCATCTCTATTGTGACATCATCTTTATAATTACCTCATCTCTATGATGACCTCATCTCTATGGTGACATCATCTTTATAATGACCTTTTTCTTCTTCCTGCAGGTTCCTTTGCAACTGCAACGTGTACGAACTGCGGTTACAAAGTCGATGCGGAGGTCATTAGGAAAGAGATCTTTAATCAGGTAGGTAATGAGGCTATACATTATGTATACCTATGCCTGTTAAAGGAACGTCTCTATACATGTTGTGTATATCTGTACAGGTTATTAACAGAGCCAGTAAAGTCATTGATATCTTTCATTCCTCGGTGGTTTCGTGATCTTTTAACAACAGCAGAAGCAATTGTTAATTTCATTGGAAGCCTTAGTCCGTGAATTGAAGACCTACGTGGCTCATGATACCTCTGTACTTGAAAAACATTGTGAAAGTTACGCTACAGGTAACACGTAAATGTATCTTCATGAAATGATAAGGAACATTCCAACCCTCCTTCAGCAGATACATACAAAGTTACTCATAATGACAGCTTACTTCCTTGGCAGGATACCAAAACATTTGTTATGTTCCTCAGGTTAGCATAAAATACTGCATACCTTATCACATATGGATGGTGTAAACACTGAGAAACCAGGGTGACCAGAAACACATGAAACAAAATGCATTTGCTAGATTAAAACTAACTTGAAGCTAACTACTTCACTAGGTAGAAGTGATTATAATGCAAATTCTTTTTAGAAACCTCCTCTGGTGCCATCAAATTGTACAGGTAATACCCTATTAGTATTTATTTACTTCAGGTTATACCAATATGTCCAAGATGTCACCCTGATGCCGGTGTCCAGGCTATCTTGAAACCAGACATTGTCTTCTTCGGGGAAGGTCTCCCTAATGTCTTTTATGACTGCCTTGATGATGACAAGAAGGCAGCAGATCTCTTGATTGTGATTGGCTCATCACTTAAGGTTCGACCGGTGGCAACAATCCCTTACCCAAGTGAGTAATCTGTTATTCTGAATTAGCATTTAGGAGGGTTGTCTGTAGGGCAGAATTTGGAATGTGACAAGTGGAGGTCAGGGGTGGGGTGTGTGTGTTACTTTGGCTTTCATTGAGGATACTTATTATTATTAAACTGGATACCCATTGGGAAAGCATCAAAATGGAAATGGCGATTGTCCATAGCAACAAGGTATGCTGTGATTGAAAGTCAGTCAAATGTTGATCCATTAAAACAGCCCTAACAATTATCAGAATTAGAAAGGGAGGTAGAGGGGTTGGATGGAGGGGGGGGCAGTTTTCGCTTGCATTATGTTTATAACTGTGTTGGAGAAAACAGCGCTTGGGTTTTGAAGGTTGCTCTCCCCTTCATCACATTCACCCAAATGATCCTATAGGTGATAGCAAATTGTGCATTTTCAATTTATCTCATAATAAGAGAAAAAGTGTTTCTCATAGTTTGTGTTGATGCCATAAAGTGCATAACATAGTGTAACATGTTTAGTATTATGCACATTCATCATACATTTATTCCCTGATTTGTGAGATTTGTTCATTCTCTCGTAAGCAGATGTCTGTGTCTCAGGTGGGTGTGCATATGCATCAGGGATGTGCCCACGCTGGGCGGCACTGGGCGGCCCGTCCAGCACTAAAAATTACCGCCCAGCACTGTCTTAAAAATCGTGAAACCCACCCAGCACTATTTTCACATAAAATCCCGACATTCCTAACAATATATTCAACATAAATTGGGCCTAGCCTATAAGCCAAAAATCATACAGACTAATAATGCATCAGTTACGCATGCGAGAAAACTTACTTACCGCTCTCAATCGGACCCTTGCAAAATCTCTTTGAAACAAACTAATAACTTTTACCAGGTACGTAATATATTTCACTAAAAAAAATAACAAAATAACAAATAACAAATAACAAAATTTTTAGCAAAACTAGTACTTGTGTATGTGCTTAAAAAGCTACACAACTGCCAGCATTTGGCATCTGAGCACCTTCAAAAACCCCCTCCCCCCTAGACCCCTCCCCCAGGACGGCGATCAGTATACCCGGCACTCAGGAAATCCTGGGCACATCCCTGTGCATCATACATTTATTTCCCTGACTTGTGAGATTTGTTCATTCTCTCGTAATCAGATGTCCGTGTCTCAGTTTCTTCTGGTCTTTCCTCATGTTTTAGGTGTGGTGCCAAACAGCGTTCCCCAGATTCTCATCAATCGTGAACCGTTGCCTCATATGAACTTTGACATCGAGCTCCTCGGAGACGGGGACGTGATTATCAATGAAATATGTCATAGATTGGGAGAGGGTTGGGACCATGTCTGTTCCTCCCCGGATCTCTTGAGCGAAATAACAGAAATTCCAAAACAGAAATCTCAGGGAGGAGAAAAAAGCCCATTATGTCAGGATCATGATAAATTGGACCAATCTTTGGATCATGTCAAAACCAAATCTGGTGGTAGGGAAAAGCCAGGAACTTCTAGACAAATAGATGACTTTGAATCTGTTGGAACTCCCCCCGCCTTAGAGTCTTGTGGTGATAAGAGTCAGTTTGTAAAAGATTTGTCGAGAAGAGAGGATCAGATTGCCAGAGTTGGAGAAGGGACTCAACAAGCATCAGCCGCAAAGACGACATCGGTGAACTCTCCAGAGAGAAAAGAAAAGGGGCCATCTCTAGGAGAAGCAGAATTTTTAAAAAGTGAACAAACCGCCGATCGTACATCGGACGTGTCAGGAAAAGACTCGAGGTCGGAGAAAAATAGTATCGAAACTGGCTCGGCAGAAAATAAAGTTTTGTTAGAGGAAGGAGACAAAGGGGACAATGTAAAAGCAGATATTTGTGAGGCTGATTCAGAACACAAGGAGGTACATGAAGAACTCTCAGGAAACTCTGCTGTTGATCTTTCATCTAAGAATTCGTTGGTCCAGTCAGACGAGATCGGGAGCAGCAACAGTGGCACGGTGACAGAGACATCAGGATCAAGGACGTCTAAACAAAGACCTAGAAGGCAGAGTGTCACAGAATATATGGAAGGTTCGAAAACTAACTGTTTTATCAATCAAGATGTGTAATGTTACAAGAGGAACCAACAGAGGGGGATGGGGAGGGGGAAGGAAAATATTTTGACAGCAATCGGCCATCTTTAAATATCTGAAATTTTACGGAAGTGTCTCTAAAGTAATCGGGACTGTTTCTTTTTTTCGAATTTAAGCGGGACCAGCAGGGAATATTATAGATTTATATTATTAACAAATTCAGATTATAGAATATAATGAGCAATGCAATAATGTATGTTACCTCATAGAGGGGATGCACGTACCTATTATCATCTCTCATACCAGTTGTGTCCATGAACACCTCCACAGTGTGATTATTTTGCTCATATCTGGGTTTCATTGACCAGGGAACAGTTTATCCAGAATTGCATCACAAAATGCCATACAAAATGTTCCTAGATCTATAGCAGTTTTGGTATGTACACAGGACCATAGTAATTTATTATGAGAAGAAGTCCAGAGCCCTGAAAACTTACAAAACTAAATTATTCCGTGGTGACCAATTCTTTTACTAATTTAACTGGTATTATTTATGCTTGTTGAGCTGATTTTTTTGTTTCCTGGCCTTCTTTTAATTCCTTCAGCTTCTACCTATCTGTTCATCCCTCCAAACCGCTATGTATTCCACGGAGCAGAGGTCTACTCAAGTGACGATGAGGTCAAGAACATGGAAGAGACTGGAATATTGTCCCCCGTTTCCCATACCCAGGAAGGAGCAAGGAACATTGAAATAAAAAGCCCCTCTGACAATGGGAGAAACTCTCAAAATTCATGTGCTACCTCCAGCTCGGATGGAAGCCTGCTATCTCCACAATCTGAACCAGAATTTACAAAAGGAGGTATGCACCAGCCACTTGATACAACCTCTGCATGCATGCAAAGCTCCAGTTCCCATGGCAACCATAGTTCTCATGTGACCAGTCCAACAGGTTATATTGGTGGCAGCATTCAGCTTCAGATAGGTGACAGTATTAATTCAGAACAGTTTGTACCTCAGATGGAGCATGGTCCGTCAAAACTTCAAGAGAAAATGGAGGTAGCTACATCTTCATCATGATGGAATAACTTGCTAATAGAAACTAAAACCAGGTTTAAAAAGGAAATGAGATAGCGAATAACACATTATTCCCTTGAAAGATTGGTAAACAACTATCGATATTGTTAGAAGGAAATTAAAATGGAGGGGATAATTGATGAATGCCCCCTGTTGAGGTTCATGTGTGTTGTGACTTCTCTTTATACAAGCCAAGCAATAAACTCACCAGCTAGTGCTGTCGTAAATTCACCATTTTGTATCTGTTCTAGAGCTGTGCTCTCTGATTAAACAGCAACCATGTCATCACATTTTCTTACCGATAAGATGTAAATAATTATGATCTACCAGAAAACTTTCTCCAATTTTACAAGAAATTAGTATTAAAAAAAAAGGTAGGAAAAACTTATATGAAATTATCAGATGTCTTGGTTATCATCATCGTCAGTGAAAGGTTAAAGCAGGGTATCACAGGGCTAAGCTGGCCAGATTTGTGGCAAGTTTGCACACATATTGTAAGTGTAGTTTGCACTCATATTCCAGTGTAGTTTGCACTCATATTGTAGTGCAGTTTGTACTCATATTGTAGTGTTAGTTTGTGTGTAGTTGTACTGTTCCTCCTTGATTTGTACTTGGGGGACATTTTGGGTACCTGGTAATCTGGTATATAGCAGGAATTTGTACTTTAGTGTTCAAATCTGGTATAGCACTTTCAAGGGTCTGAATTTGTCTCTTTGAATATACTAGGGTTCATTTGTGAAGAAAAAACCTGCTCTACACTTTTAGCACTTAATAGTTTCATCATACTTAATAGCAGTTTGATGTGCAATACCAGATAAATGATTCCCTATTGCAAGATTAAGTAGGCTTATTTACACTTAGATTCTAGACCTTGTACTTGTAACAAGGGATATTCTCCTTGTTCTTTGAACCTGTGCTGTGCTGATAATTACAAGTCTGATGCTGGCATCATACAAACCTTCCCCTTCCACCCCACCCCCCCTTACCAGCAAGAGATATCGTACCATCCCAAAGAGTGGAGGGATTATCCTCCGATAGTGTGCAAGACAGGGTTGGGAGGGGTAGAGGAAGGGGTCTTATCTAAAGCTTGCCCCACACTGCCAGACTAATCACGACTTGATTCAACTCGACTGTTTTTAAGTCGAGTCAGCTTCAGTCAGGTTAACTGAACATGTAGCATTTTCAACGACTGGCAAATATAACCAATCACATGACAGTAAACCTAAAACAAGCATGGCTTGTTAACAGTAGCAGTCATTGTGTGTGCGTATCAGTCATTTCAGTGTGTGGAGGTCAGTTGTAACTTGTAAGACAATGGGGTCTTTACGACCATGCAAAACGACGGCAGAGTTGAGTCGGGCCGTGGTCATTCAGGCAGTATTCAGCAGGCTTAAATCTGAATTGTTTATATAAGATGTGGTTTTATAACGGCGAAAAGCAAAATTGCAAAGAAACACGAAACGTGTAAAACTTGCAAATAGAAAGTTATGTGTCTGTTATCCGTGAAGATTAATAACTCTGACATATTTAGCATATAATAATTGAACTTGTAATTTCCTTATTTTCTTTCTTGTTTTTTCATCATGGTCTATTTGGATTGCTTGAAATGGTTCTTAGGTCATATAGTTGCTATTCAGGGAAGGCAGAATTACTATTCAACAAACATATTTAAAAAAAATTAATTAACAGAAATGTTCATATAATATATCTGCTAAATTTTGAAGCAAAGGTTTAAATAAGTATCCTTGTATCTGCTAGTTCCTTATTGAATGGACAGATCGATTTCAATATATTATATTAATATATATATTTTTTGGTGATTTGACTTTCCTGAAAAGTTTCCTGCAAAAATGTGAACAAAAATTTATGTTGTTTTCAAACCTTTTTGTCAAGCAATCTTAGTTTTTACAGTTTGTTTAATTTTTAAAGCTTATTCGATTATTGGCTCTGATTTCCATCTGTATCATCTAGGTTTAAGTATTGTATATTTTCCTGGTGTAATCCTGGATGTTTGTGTAGAAGTCGTGATTCAAAGAGACTTGATTTAGTAACTATGCTAGGAGAGCAATTCATTTATCTTGGGGATTGTTTTAGACTTTTCATAGACTCTGGACTGTTTGTCCAGCAGTAAGAAAGATTGCAACATATTACTTACACCATATGGATTGTGTTATGAAAAGCCTTGCATGTTTCTTTATCCACTTGCTACAAATTGCAGGTGCTTAAATAAATCAACTGGATAAAATGCAAGTTTGCCACTGGAATTTTCCTGAATTGCAGCACACAATCAGTTACGTACAAGCTTATGGGAGTAGCCCAATAATGTTTGTTGGTAAGAAGCAGTAATACAGGGCTTATGTTATAGTATGGAAGTCATTCATAGTGTTATGACTGGTGATTGTCATGGGAGTTATCATCTGCGTCTGTTCTTGATGTCTACTAGAGGGATAATAATGCATCTACCGTTGTCTCTACTGGTAAAGGATAAAATCCAGAAAACCAGTATAAACAGCAAATATTTATAAAAAGGCGTTCAAAGATCTATCAAATATCAAAAAGTAAACAGAAAGCTATAAAACAATTTAGATATGTATATATATTTATAAATAGTTAGTATAGTTAAAGGTACGGGCAGGAATATGTTTAAAGAACGTTTTGTGTATTTAATCAGTAGGTTGTCAAAAGAGACATACTAAATTGTTTACTACTCTATGAATAGTAAAATAGTTTCTCCGTTTTGATTTCTTACTTAGGTTCGGATATTACATAGTTCAATAGCACGCGAGTAAGTTCAATTATTTGCTACTCAACGGTTGGTTTATATTACCGCTGAAAGAAAAGAGAACATTGAAAACATGTCACTGCAAGGAATTGATGTAAGAAATCCACAACATGGTATGCCCCTTAAAGTGTTGTAGAAGTGTGATAAGATTCTGTAGGATTAAATATAACAGCACAGGTAATATGAGCTACAGGAACCTAACAGGGTAATTATAAACAATGGAAAAAAGAGCAAAGATTTGGTATGTGCTAGAATTGGATTCGAACCAGTGACCTCTGAGGTTACAAGCCAAGTTTCTATTGAATTCCCTTCCCTGTCTGTCTGTATTGTATGGAATGATACTGTGGCGTGATCCCAGGTTATGCAATATACAAGGTACTGTAGTTTCTGACTGGCGCCCCCAGAAAGGAAATAGGGAAATAGGGATTGTCCACCAACTAAGGGCTGGCTAGCTCAGTTGGCAGAGAGCTGGGCTTGTAACCCAGCCTATCCATAAATTTTGCTCTTTTCCATTCAGTATAATAGTGTTATGACTCATTTTCAATGTAAAATGATTTAATTAATTATGTAAAGTTTTCCCCCGAGCATGTAGATATACAGCGACTCGGCTCGTTACTGTGGAATGAATCGACTCGTTAAAATTCTCAATTGTATAATTTGCTGGCATGTTAAAAGTTTTTCTTTTGCTCTTCTATTTTTGGCATGTTAATAAAGATATTAATCAGTTGAATCTCATGTTTGATGAATTAAAGGGCACTATATGTGGAAGTGGTGGTGGTGGGGGGGGGGGTAGATTTTGGAAGACTGCTATTGGAAAGGGGAGGAGAGATGGGTGTGAGGGAGCCAGTAAAGCTGCCTGTAACTCTAGTGCTTAATTCAGTACATTGATGAAACGTTCCCTTTTAATATTTGTTAGTTGTACAATATTGTCGGAATTAGTTTATTACTCGCAACAATTTTGTCATCATTTTGTGCTGATGGGTCTTGTTTGACTTGAGTTTGACTCGAGTCATACCTTTTGGGAGAGATTGGACCCGAGACAAGTGTTTGTTGACTTGATTAAATACACCCACTGGTGATTATGTCATCAAACAGTAGTGTGAGACAAATAACAAAAGATTGTAATTTCTCAAGCTATTTTGAACCCAATTGAAAGAATCCGATCCTGTGATTAGTGGCCATTTTCACCACTTTATTTCTTTTCTTGTTTTTTATTTTAATCTGATATATTGATTTGTATAGATTGCACAGGTGTTTGGGAAGAATAATGACCTTATCATGGTAATTGGCTTGTATATTAACCTTTGATGTAATCTTGGGGTAACTTTGTTTTGGGTTAGTTGAAATCAAATTGTTGTCATTTAGGTTACAACCTGTTTTCTAGACCTGAGGACAGGGCATTAATACAAGAGGCAGATGCTGTTTTCATCTGTTTTTGTACATTTTAGTTACCTTTATATATTTGACTACTATCTTTTATGTTGATTTGAGTCGTCGGTTAAACATGGTGGGAATGAAATGTCAGAAATGATAGAACTTTTCAATCCTTTCCACCATTCCATCCCCTCGCGTTATCCCACCACACCATGATTCCACATATCTCACAACAGAAATTATTGTAATGATGGCAGGTGCGTAGCCAAGGGGGGGGGGGG
>KN886369.1:93985-104747 GCA_000934455.1 Apostichopus parvimensis
ATCTCACAACAGAAATTATTGTAATGATGGCAGGTGCGTAGCCAAGGGGGGGGGGGGCGAAGGGGGCAGCCGCCTCCCCCTTAGCATATTTTTAAAAAAAAAATTAAATCTTTTTATGATATCGCTAGTAATTTCAAAAGAAAAATGCTAAGATGCAACCTACAAGGCCTGGGAAGTGCCATTTCCAGCGATCTGGGAAGCATTTTCAGCCAAATTTTCTTGTACGCTTCGCGCCAATCATGGTGGCACTACGCTTAGATAGTTTGCAATGCCGAATCTACGGCTCTGATAGTTTGCCTACATTTTCGCCCATCCCTTGGCAAATTCCTGGCTACGCGCCTGAATGATGGTCACTGCAGAGAGTAAAGTTTTGAACTCTGTTACCAATATAAGACACTCCAGGAGGCTTTGACTTTATAAAATCAAACTAGATTACTCTCAGGATTAATTTAATTATAAAGACGCCATCTACCTCCTTGTATTGCATGTGTTGGTTCAGAAACATGAAAAGTGTATTAACCATGACTGGACTAACACTTTGCTTCGCTAACATAATAGATGTTCTTCAGCCTGGGAGGAGAAGGGATGGGTACATGGTTGTTTGCTTGGTTGGGTTAAACGAACGATTCTAGTAGCCCTTCCCACCCCCTCCCCCATCCCAAACCGTTCCGTTGATTATCTCTTCCTAACATTCCTTGGTCGTTTCTTTACGTTACATTTCTACGTTAACAAAAGAGAAAGCAGGTTTTCATCTGCAGGTTCCTGACGACGGCCACAAATTTCATCAAGATCACAAGATCCAACTTTCGACCGGAGGTATGACGTCAGAGTTGTCAGGTCGCAGTAGTAACTATCACATGGACCTATTTTCAGTGGTTGTTCATTATGCGTAATTAGCACTTTGACGTCACCAACGGCGTTCGGTAATGTTGATCTTCCTGCACATCGGAAAACGGAGAAAGCGATGTTCGCAGCGTATGGTGAGATTATCCCACCGCGGTACTCCCAGTTACCGTCTAACGGGTAGTTGTCCGCCGTTGGAATAACGGAGGGTCGGTAAAGACCAAGAAGAGCGAAAACTCCTTGGATGGTAGTGGAATGAGCAAATTTGAATATCTTCTTCATTGAGGTGGATCTGACGAAAGGAGACGAAATATTACGCAAGAATTAACAACAAATTCCGCCTCGATACTAACGGACAGTAGATACACTGGGGATAGATAAATATTTCATGAATTCTCTGACAAATATGTATATATTACATAAATCTTACAGTTTGTTCCCTAGATGCTGATTTCTCCAATCTCGGCATGTTTGAGGGTTCTTCGTGAGGGTAGAGGAGGGGTATCACAAAATGGATGAAGAAGCATTCACAGGATAGTAACAGATAGAGACAAACAAATTAAACATGTTTTTCCCTTTTGAGGCAAAGAAAGAGCGAGCGATAGTGGCGGCCGGGGAGCGAATATTTTTTTCCTGAACTGACGCTGAAATTATTTTCTCGATTCTGATTGGCTCTCAGCGAGCACGTGATATACTTTATTCAACATGGATCCCTCCATACTCTGTCGATATCAGTATGATCAACACGAACAAATTCAAGATATTCACATTAGCAGCTTTCCAGAACTTTTGGTAGGTATATATGAACGAAAGTATATAGTGTTCTTAACACAATGAAGCAACTATTCCCAACTACTGCGCCCATTATAGGCAGTCCTCGATCGTTTGTTTACTCGCTTGACTCCGCTCTACACAACACATGTAATGTAGCCTATTGTACTGTGTATAGTATACAACACAATAAAACAGTGCATTTGTAATTGTATACATGTAGCCGATGTACATATGGACTGAATACATTTTGAATTTAGGATTATAAAACTAAAAGTATCGCAACTCCGAATGTACACAAACACCTCGTACATATTCGCGGCCGGGGAGGGGGGTGGGGGGTTACGTGCATGTGTCTTGTGAAACACGAGAGGTGGGGATGGATGGACCTTGCAAGAAAACCGTGACTATATACGCAGATGACATGGAGAATGAGGAAATATTGCAACATTTTTAATGAAGAAAAAATTACCCGGATGCAACTGACGACTCAAGATGTGACGCGATGTCCTGCAACAGTACGCAGTAAGGGAGGTAATTAATTCGGTACCCGTAAGAAGAGTACCAATACTCTTGGAGGTCATACAGGTACTCCATGGCTCGGAGATCAGATTGGGAGAAGAGTTTACACCAATTGGAAGCCCCAAAGAGGTTCATCTCGGTAGCACATATCTCATATATGGATTGAAGTTCATCTATAGTGTAACAAAAAATGGAATAAAAATGATCAGCAAATCCTATACCCTTAGAGATTTTTACAGGCTTAACGTGCAAGTGAAATTGTATTAAGCTTTTTGTTATAGAGATGTCCTTTGCGTAGGATGGTAATATTGTGCCACCCCTGACCAAGCTTGTTAATATTTACGCATAATTAGATACCTTTAGTTCCATGTGATGAGATTCGTTTGATCTACCATATGTTACACTAACGAGTAGTCAGCCGTTTAATCAAACAGACAATTTTATGTCCTACAAACGTTTCATGTGTCGCTTTATTTCTATAACATATTATGCGCGCCATTTCATCATTCTTGATGCAAATTTCGTGATCGAAAGTAACATATTCTGTGCCAGTTACCTGGGCTTTCCTTTACCAAATATGGTTCAGTAAATTCAACCCAAAACACCGTATTAACAACGGTTACCGAAATTATCACGGTGAAGTGTTTTAAAACATAAAAAATATCAGAAAACATTAAAAACATATATCAAAAAAACATCAAAACATCAAAAAATATAAAGAAACATAAAACATATCATAAATCATATGATATTAGTCAGAAGTTATACAGGATGCATTTGAACCGCATATCTAGCTACATCCTACATCAAAATGCGTAATATTCATTGTAGCTAGTGCACATTCATTTCGTTGTTAGGCTTTTCGTTGACTTTCAAAACAAAATTTCGAATAAAACAATGACATGTCTATCTATACTGTCAGTGCAACTTTGCAAGACTTAAAGGCATTGAAGACTCTGCAGTAGCTGGACCTGAGATGTCCATCGCTGTATCGTGTGTATACTGTGCTGTGGGTATTGACCGCAGCTGTATGTACTGACTGTACACTAGTGTCTAATTACCGACGGTAGCAAGCTGTGTGTGTATTGTATGGGGTCGATGGTGGTGTTTAACACTTCTGTTACACCTCATTCGAAACTAGATCAAATTACCGGCATGAGACGTTTCTTTGTGCGCGAGTCTTCACACCCTTTAAGTATACGCAAACTCGCGATTATAATCGTTGAAATCGATTAGCGATTAGATCTCGTTTAAAGCCACCCAAGAAAGGGGATGGGGCAGTGGCGGAGCTAGGGGTATTGATCAGGGGGGGCGAGAATGGTCTGTAGGGGCACTTTCGACACTAAGCGGAGCGCCACCACGGGTTGGCGCGGAGCGTACAGAAATTTTTTGAGTCAAGATACTCCCTAGATCGCCGGAAATGACCCTTTCCGGGCCTTGCTAATTTACAGATAATGTGACAAATGTCAATAGGTAGATGAGAGCGCAATAAAAAAAGTCAATAATCGGGAAGAAGTAAAAAGTGGTAAAAAGCTGAAAAGGGCGCCAGCTGTCCATTTGAGTCCGTCAGGGGAGGGGGGGGGGGGGGGATGCATCCGCCCTGACTCTATGGACGCTCCGCCACTGGGGATGGGCACGAAAACCAAACAACTTGATCTAGCTTATGGAGCGTTGCATATACTCGCAATCATATATGCCTTCTCATACTTAAAGGTTAATTATTTGACTTACGCATGTATTCATAGTCTAATTTTATTCGTACTAATTGTGATATTAAAATACTTACCAAGCGTCATGCTTAAGTCACCGGTATAATCTAAACGTGAAATGACGTGATGTAAGACTTCTTCAACGAACGGACTATTCTTGAAGTTGTAGAATTCACGGGAATGCTCTTCTATAGCAATCAAATCTTTACAAATTCCACTACTTAATTTGGGTAATAAAAGAGGATCGTGAAGAATAGGTAGCCAGTCTATTTCCGCGTAAATTTTACCATCTTTCATGACCAGTATAAATTTATCCTCATCATTCTTAGAAGTAATAAAACGGCATCCCTTACATAATCCAGAAATGAATGCCTCAGCACTTTCTTTGGTTCGATTTGTTTCGGTCGATTGGAAAGAAGATTGGGTAAAGATTGAGACTGGATCCCGAAACAAAGGAAATAATCTTCTGGAGTATCTCGCAGAAATTTCTAGTAATTCATTATATCCTGTATCGGTTAAGCATTCTGCTTTTTCTACCGTAAATCTATCTTGTGGTTCATCTTTAAGGTATGCAAACTCTCCATTTATTCTGCTTCTAGCTAATCGCGAGAAGAAAGTCTGGTATGTGGTAATTATATGCTGCTCGGGAAATCTAGACCCATGTCTTTGTATACTGTAAATACCAACAGGTTGACAAGATGAAGTAGTTTTGTCTTCACCTAAAGTTGAAGCCAATTCAGACCAAGAAAGGTTTGTAGGTAAACCGTGTGTTTTCTCCAGCGAATCGTTATAAGACGTAAAAACAGAAAACATAGGCCGAGTAGGTGAGTTATGCGCTGTACATGTAAGATAAGTTGTAATCAGAAATAATACTTTTAAGTATGTTAAGAAGACATATGCTTCGGTAACGGACGCCATTATCCTTTATGTATTGCTATGTAACAGAAATTGTATACATTGAGGTTCAGGCCTACGTAGTTAAAGTGAAGACCAGCAGAATATATTTACCAGATAAACAAACCGCTGACGTTATAGTTCGGCTGTATAATTTATGCGTGTCACGTGTAAGATGTGCCTATGATGTATAATCAAGTGACTGATTGATGAATGGAAGTTGCGAGGTAATTGATGCAAGTTTTACAAACATGGTTTGCTACCAGCAAAAATACCAAGCATTAATTCACACACTGACTCTAATTACCTCCGTCCTATTAGTTTGGATTTCATGATCGTATATTGCTATAAGTCTATAGTATGTTGTATGTAACGCGGAAAAGTATCGTATTGGCAAAAGTCACCCCGAGGTAAAGCATGCATACGAAAACCCAAGTATATACATAACTTGATCAACTCTCAACCTCAGTACCCTTCTGCATACATACGAGAGTGTTATGACGGTGGCGTATTAAGTGAGGTATTAAGAGACCCTACGCCAAGGGGAATATAGATCCGAGGCATATGCAAAGAGAATCCGCGCACGTTACTATACTAACACTAGCAGTAGTTTACCCTGAATTTAAAAGTTGACTTGGACGGTGACTGTACAGTGTCAGTCAGTATAGCGATGTTAAAATCGGGGGAGGCCGCTGTACCTACATTAGGAACCGCAATTCCAGTGTATTGTTGCAGTGTAGTATAGACGCGTTTATGATTTCCCCAATGCCGATTAAAATTGACAATTAAGTCAAATTCACACGTGGATTAGCACACATACACGGATCCAGATGGGGGGGGGGGGGGGTTGGGGCGTATATATCCCTCTTTTCGACCCCCCCCAAACACAACCTAGTGTGTCTGCCTAATTATAGATCTAAACCTTATAAATATGCCTCAGAATGCACCGTAACTTATACTTAAACAAGACATTTGCATATGTCTGAATTATTGTTGGACCAAATTACTGTTTGAATATTCATACGCTCGATCTCTGAGAATCAAACAAAAGTACATCGCAATGATTGTCACCTGATTATTCACTGCACAATCATTTCACCCACACCACCCACTCAGCATCCCCCATCCCAAAATAGATCCTAGACACTGGCTGCTTGAGGCTTTAATGTTGTAGCATATCAGATTGTAAAGTTACCGAAATATGCACAAGAACGATATGAATGAGACATCTGCATGCGTCTGAATAATTGTTCGACCGACCTTACCGTTTGAATATTCATAATCTCGATCTCTGCGATTGGTTATAAATTTGGCCAAAAAGGTACATCGTCATGATTGTCACCTGTTTATTCACTGCACAATAATTGAACAGCGCCACCCCACCACATCCCCATCCCAAAATAATGTGTAGTTGGCTAGATTTGTTACACGTGTTAATTCAGTTGCATTCGAAAAATGTGGCGCCGTTTACTTGTCAATAAGATCCAGGCTTTACAGGTAGCATACGCCCATTAAAAGCCCCATTGACTTACACACTAAATCACAAAAGTAATGTGGTCTCTAAGTCTAGATAGAAGTTTTCACTAGCTAAACGCTACCCATCACCGGATAGCTGACAAGTTGGCCTTTCATGGCACCATCAATTTTCCGTATCATGACCATGTAGATTTTTTGCTATCCGAGCCGGAAGTTTTCGTCACTTGTAAACAAACCTCTTCACTCAGTGGTAAACAAATTTCCTACGCTGCTCCTGGGAGGCCTAAAGGGGTCTAAAATTGCCTCAATTGACCCAATTTTCTCACCACATGTACTTCCATTCATGCTCTTCAACATGAAGACCACAAAAAAACCAGATTATGATTGATAACAGGTCGCAAAAGATGTTCTCCTGCTGCTTTTTGGCACTTTTCCCAAGGGAGAACAATCGAGCGGATTGATATAGACTCTAATAGGAGTATGCCACCTTACACCGAAGGCGATTTTCATTCGAAATCCACTTTGTTTTTAGAAAAATAATGTTTCACATGCAGTGTTGTAACGAGGTCATGATTTGAGTTACTAAATTTCAAAGATGAATTGATACGAATCAGTTTCTGAAGATTTCAATCCCCAAAGAGATATAACACAATAATCCGAGTCATTTATTCGACCCGAGTCAGTAAAGTCACCGGGAATTAATGGTCGACTATAGACTGTAAAACTCAAGTAAATTGTGACAAGTCTGTTATTTCGATTTTTCGATCTTGTACGTTATAAGCTTAATTTCAGAATTTGTATCTATCCTCCTCATTCGATAAATCATATACACACACATTGCAATCATTATTATCATCGTGTTTACGTCCATAACTTATATTTGGCCAGAAGCATTTAAATCTGTTAAACTTTAAATACATTATATTTCAATAGAAATTACTAACCACCTTTTCAAAACCACTTCACATGATGTAATTTAAATTGGATAGCGTTCTAATCTAACACAAGTGATCATTGTGAAGACTGGGGTGTTTTTTTACAACTGCCTTTTGCAACAACACTCCAAACCTCTTACCAAATATCTTTTTTTTTTCTCGTTCATGCTTTAATGATTTTCTCTTTATAACTGTAGTGGTCAAAAACTATTTCCTATGTGCAATCACTATACAAAAAACAAAATAAAAACATATACAGAGTATTGTCGTTTTAGAATATATAGGCCATCGAGGCGTGTAAGCTATCTCGTAAAGCAACCCTTCCCCCATCCCTCCCCTCCACTCAAACCACTTTGGTACCATTCTCCTATAGCATGTCTGTATCTTGTGATGGACACGCCGTTAGGGAATTTTGTTGATGCATATAACCTAAAACTAAGAGTTTGATCAAATATTATTTTAACAAGTTAATTAAAACGACTGGTGTATCATGTCTAATAACCGCTTTGCAGTTTTTGATATATACGGTACTGCACCTGTGGTGAACTTTCACACGTCTTATGGATGATGACATTTATGGCACGCTAAATGCTCAATAATTCGAAAAACATGGATTTTCGGTCGAAAAACCATGTTTATCGACCAATAAACCATGTTTATCACTCGAAAAACCATGTTTATCGACCGAAAACCATGTTTTTCAACCGATAAACATGGTTTGTTACCGAAGGCGATTTTCATTCCAAATCCACTTTGCTTTTAGAGAAATAATGTTTAACGTGCAGTGTTGTAACGAGGTCATGATTTGGGTCAATAGATTTTAAAGATGAATTGACACGGACGAATCTCTGACGAGTTCTGTCCCCTTAAAGATAATAAAATTAGTCATGTATTCGACTCGAGTCAAGTAAATCACTTGAAGTGACTAGACTGTAAAAATCAAGTAACTTGTGACACGTCCGCTACTTTGATTAGCCTATTTTGATAATTGTATCTTTCTCATTCGATAAATCATATACACACACATAGCAATCAGTATTTCTTCGTGTTTACGTCCATAACATATATTTCGCCAGAAGCATTCGCAAACTATTCTTATGTGAAAGTTGGCAGGACCCATCGATATCTATAAGTGCATGTTTATGACAACTGTTTTTAAAAGTGAAAGTTGACCAAACTCTTTCGAGAATAAGCACTTACTCTAAATCTATTAATGATTAAACTTTCCATACACTTTATGAAAGTCCAAATCTAGTAAACTTTAAATTGAAAGCTTTATATCTTTTCTTTTAAATCTATTAAATATTTAATTGAAAACTTAAATATCCAAATTGATTAAACTGTTTCTAAATGTAATACGCTTTAAAAGATTAATCTTTAAATCTGTAACCTTTCAATATAAAGTACTAACTTCCTTTTCCAAACCACTTGACATGATGTAGTTTAAATTGGATAGTGTTCTAATCTAGCACAAGTGATAATTGTTAAGACTGTAGTGTTTTTGTAACTTCATTGCAAAAACACTCGTTTCCTGAAACCTCTTAACCAAATATCTTTTTTGTTTGTCCATGCTTTAAATTAATCACTTTATTATTGTGTAACAGGGTTTATTTATACCCCCCCCCCCCACAAAAATTAACTATAAAGTCATGGTTATTAGAGGGCGTGCGACAATAATAAATTTTTGCTGTATAACACCTAAAGACGAGTCTATACGTTATCGCTCTCTCCTACTTTACAGGTAGGTTGATGAATATTTATGATCATTTAACAAACAATAAACTAATCATTAAATGTAAAACATGTTACTATCCTAACTAATGGTTAATTAGAGTCAAAGACTCTCAACTGTCATAAATATCAGGATAGAAGTAAATCGTCGCTATAGCAAACCTAATGTTATAAGTGTGCATGTTAGTATAGCCCAGGAGGCGACGATCGCCTGCACTTGTAGCCACTAACACGTTGTATTGCTTGTTATATTTCATTATTAATTCAGCCTTTCATTAGTTATTCTTATGATAATCTAGTGCTAGGGTGCTTCAAGGTTGATTTATGACATGTGTGTTTTACCTGGATGCCGCAAAATTACGGGTTTAACCAGAATTATTGCAACCGCTATGAAAGTAAATTCAAAAGGTTGTGGATGAACAAGGACGTACGTACGTACGGTTGAGCGCCAGTTGCTATACATTGTTCTGCGCATGCGCAGTCAGTATTAACTAGGGGAACCGCCTATTATTGTAGGAATTCCTCATTCAGGGACCGTCTGAACAGTTGTGTCATTAGTTTGTATTGTTTTGGGCGGATTTAGGGTAAAGTGTAATTTATTAAAGAAGTTTTACCATTGTTTTTCTATTATTTCTTTCCACTGTGATTATATGCAAAATGGAGACCGAGATAAGAATGAGTTAAAATAATAAATTTGTTGCTGTATAACACCTCAAGACGAATCTATACGTTATCGCTCTCTCCTACTTTACATGATCCTGACCACCCTGTTACAATTGTATAGTGTTCCAAAAATATTGCCTACCAGCTATCACTACACACACACATATACAAGGAAACCCTTTTTTGAGTAATGTCGTTTTAGACTATAGGGGCCATAGAGGCATGAAATCAGTCTCTTAAAGCAACCCCTCCCCTTACCCCATCCACTCGAACCAGTTTAGTATCATCACCCTGCAGCATACCTTGTGATGGACACGCCGTTCCGGAAATTTGGTGATACATAGCCTACTCAAATTTGATCAGAGAGTATATTCCAAGTTAAATGACCATCGAGCAGGGTGTTTGGGAGTGCCTGTGAATAACTTTGCCCATGACTTATCGGTGATGTCACTGTTTGCCAATTGAAACAAGTATTTTCTCACGGTAAATTAAATATAGAGTTTGAGTAGGGAGGAGGAGGGGAGGTGGGTTGGCATTGACCGTCGAAAAATGTGTTAACCTCCTTAATAACTACATAATTGACTGTAAAATGCACTCCTTCCTTTAACCCCCACCCCTCCAACCAACATCTGTTATGTTACCAGGAAGCAAATTAGTTGCATAGATTACTTTATATTTCATGAATAGATCACGTATTATTCATGACCTGTAGTGTCACCCGATTACACTTTTATGAACACGCCCCTTAAATAATCATGTTTTAACCCCTGTATGCTCCACATGGAAAAGTTCTGGAAATTTCCGTCGCCACTTGGCTTCATGCATATAACTCATTGGCTATATAATCGATAGAACTTTTACGACTATACGTTTGTCATTTGAATTTCACATTGAAGAGGTCATCGACATGTTTCCGTAATCATGTGGTTCTTATAGACCAATGCCGATCTTACAGATTTATTTGGAAATAACTGACTGTTTCATTTGATGTTTAGACTTTTAATTGCGATAAAGCAAGAAAGGATCAAGGTGACATGATGTTTCTCTTTCTTGTGCTTTTGATTCAGGTCTGCGGTTTGTGTCTTTTAGGTGAGTATCTATTTCTCTGTCAATCTGCAAGTAACTATACTAGTATCATATTATTTTCAACACATTTATTGTTACGTTTCTACGAAGAAATAATGAGGGGCTCGTAGGCAGTGCGTTGCCTATTGTATA
>KN886371.1:5912-25531 GCA_000934455.1 Apostichopus parvimensis
TCCAGCAATCACCCAGTGGGATTCGCTTGTTCTAACTATCGCTAGCGGTAATTTGTCAGTGAACTCATCTGTGTAATTTTTAAGATATCATGATTGACTCTAAGTACCGAAGACTAGCTATATGATTGACTGCCGTCCTTTATGGAAAAGTATCCAACCGTCCGTCGTCGTTGTAAGCGAGTTATTCATTTCTGCAACCTGTAAACTACAGGGGGGCCCCCAACAGATCACAGGTCACAGCTAACTATCTAAACCAGACTAGTGGTGCAGAAAATATCACAAGGCGAAATGTCTGGTCGTCAGATAACAGAAGGGTAAACTCTGTTTTTCACCCATTGTTCGTGGTGTTTGAGACTCGTCCATGCATAGCGGAAAGGAAAAATTTTTCTGTGGCGTTTTTGTCTCTTTTCTTTTTTTCTTATTCGTTGTTTGCAGTATGAGAGTTGATTTCTGAATTAGCTTTTTACAGCTTTGTTTGGCTGTTTTCTAGTTACCCAGAAGCTGGTTCTTTCTTTCTTGCTATTGTTAGTTTAATAAATATGCATAGCCATTTCAGCATTGGATCATATGATTAAAATGTGTGTACAGAAATTGTTGTGAGTCTCTTAAAGTAGTGGAAATACTTTGTAAAAATTTGTGAAATATTTTGGGAAGTATAACTTCCAAGTCATAGGAAGTTTGTGAAGTGCTTGTTTATGGCATCAAACGCCAATGGAGTCACCAACAGTGAGACACATATTTGGGGTGTTATACAAGTAACAGGAGGGGGAACTGTTAAGGCTCAGTCCCTCTCCCCCCTCCTTCCATGCCCTTCTACATATCGTTGTTTCTTCTAGAAAAATTTTCTCGCATTTTCCCCACTCTTGATAGGTACCACATATGGATTAGTAGAAAAATGACCGATATTTTGGGGACATCATTTCAAAGTATTCTTCTTTGGAAATGTCTTTTTTTTTCCCCAAAGGAATAGAATGGAAATACCATGATTAGAACGAGGGCAGTGTTTAATAATAAGATCAAGAAAAAAAGATCTCAGTATGGGTTTTATAATATTTGTTTAATACCGATACACATAAAACAATAAACATATAATGGTTTTTCCATTTACGGTGTATGGAGGAATCATGATTTATAGCCTGGGCAAGGGCAACAAGATGGGGCTAATGGTTTCTGTCTTTCCCGTTTTTTCTTTTTTCAGATACCTCCGAAAACTTAAGTTCTCATATAGGGGGTACTTACCCGTCAAGGTATAATATTCCGGTAGTCGGTGGTGATGAAGGTGAGTTCCAAGTCTATGTCGATCATTCTGGTTCAATCGTAAAGACATAACCAAACATGAAAGAACTATAGTGCTATATGTTAAACTCTAGTCTCCTTTTTGTGAACGAATAATGCCCCCCCTTTTTTCCCCCTTTTTTCCCCCTTTTTTTTTGGGTAAATATTACTCAGACTGTGTTACAGTGTGGTTTTGTTACTCAACTAGATTTCCTCTTTACAAACGATTCTTTAAAAGTAATAACCGCAGTGGATACAAAGCGCACCCTTCAACGACTGTACACAATAATTGAACAATACAGACTTTACACAAACAAAGCACTCCTTATAGGAAACCCTGGATGCCAAATGCCTACAGAAACTCAATATTCCCCCCCCCCCCAAAACAAATTTGCTTTTGCATAGAACATGTAGCCTACCAAAAGTTAAGTAACAAACAATAAGATTCATACAGTGTAGGGAATGGGGGAGGGGGGAACTGCCTGGTGAGGGGCAATGAGGGAGTTGGGGGGAATAAGGCAGTTGGGGCACTTGGCTTAGAATATCATATAGTATTAGCAATGTTCTCTAATTGACGTAGTCCATAGTCTGGTGGTAAATTAAAGCTTAAGATTCTATTCCATTCCATGACAGGTCACAGAATTTACATACCTCTCATTCTGTTAGAGCAGTGGTTCCCAACCATGTGTGGGTCAAAATTATCCCCAGGAGTAATGAGCAGATCTCTTTTGGAATCACTAAGGCAGTTGACTTTCAGGTTTATGCTGTTTGAAATTAAAATCCCATTATAAACAGTGTAGGGGGCTATCGATTGTCTAGTCAAAAATGTCATTGAAATACTTTTGCAGTGAATTATGAATTTTTCTTTTTTTTTACATTGGATGAATACTATTAAAATGTAAAGTGTCTGTGTGGTACACTGTATGTGTTGATGATAGGAATTTTAAGTCAAATTTAATTTATTGTTTGCTGATTAAATTTTTGGTGAACAAATCAAAGTCTGGTCGATAGCAATCGTATTCGGAGAAATACTGGGTAGATTTTGGTGAGACTGTCTACCAAATGGGACATGCTGATTTCAGATTTAAAATCATCTAGACACTGTTTATGCATGCCTATTCCCTTCGTGCATTCAATTTGAATAAACAATTACTTACTTTGCATAAAATTGTAATAACTTAGCTATAATAGCTCAAGGAAAATCAGTTTCCTTTGGTTTGAAAAGGTTAACATTTCCAAAAACCAACCCCACTCAAGTTTACAGTACAACAGATTTTTTCCTTCTGTTTGTCTAAATGTTAGCGTGTCATATTCGACCCGGAGTTCGTCACAATCTGCATGTGAATATAAAGCTAAATTGTTGTGCTATTTGGTTATTTTGTGGTTTAAGAAGTTCTACAGAGAAATTGCAAAGGGCTTATCCACTAATCACTGTAAATTGTGCAAGGAAGATGGCTGACGTGTTAAGAAGAAAATCTTGTTTTATGTAAATGCACAATTGATGTCTAACATTAAAACATTATATGGGATGTAAAAACAAGTACCACACTGCACATTTGGCCAAACTGTAACCCTAGCTTGTTTTAAGTTTCTGAGATATAAATTGATGTCTAACATTAAAACAATATATGTAATGCAAAAAAAAAGTAACACACAGCACATTGTTCCAACTAACATCCTGATAGCTTGTTTTGCATTGCTGAGATATAAATTGATGTCTAACATTAAAACAATATATGTAATGCAAAAAAAAAGTAACACACAGCACATTGTCCCAACTATGATAAAGGATAGCTTGTTTTGCGTTGCTGAGATATAAATTGATGTCTAACATTAAAACATATGGAATGTAAAAAACAACTACCACACAGCACATTGTCCCAACTATCATATCCTAATAGCTTATCTCATTGCTGAGATATAAATTGGTGTATAACATTAAAACATTATTTAAATTGCAAAACCAAGTAACACACAGCACATTGTCCCAACTAACATATCCCGATAGCTTATCACATTCCTGAGATACATAATAAATAGATTGTGCAAATGTCTGTCAAGTTATGCATGGACAACACATCAAACTGTCTTGGTGTTTGAAGAATACGATTACGACCCCTCCAACATTTAACTCACTGTTTAAGCTCACTGTTTAACGTGGACGAGGTCATCTAATCATACCAACATAATACAAAACCTCACTAAGTGAATTCTTTTTTCAAGGTTGTAAAATACCATTGCAAAATGAAATTAAATTAAAGAAAAAAATATCAAAGTTACAATCCCACGTATGGCATCACATTCTATTGCATAATGCACTCATCCAAATGAATTTAATAAATTTCACTATTTAACATCTCAACAATATGAAACGAGTGGTTGGATCAATATGCTTTGTTCCACAAGCTCTGTGATATATTATATAATTTTTTTTAACCCCCTCCCCAGGTTTTAAAAATGTAAAAGCTCACCTGCCCTCTCATCATTTAGAGCAGATTACGAACAAAATGTGTTAGTCCGTTTGTATCCGTTTCGTCATATATCTTTTGGTTCTCGTTTTGGTTTCGTGTTTAGGTCGAAAAACATTCCCTATCCGCTCGAAGTTGGAGAGGCGTTCGCTGTGGGATATGACGCCTCAGGAAGACAAATTTCGCAGCGATGTGTCTCTGAGTAGAAGTAGCAGTAGCAGCGGCATTACCACAGACATCGACGTGGACACCCGTAGAATCAGCCGAGATTTAGATTACAAATGTAAGCACTTCAGTTTTCTTTCATATATTTTTTTGTACATTCCGAAGGCAAAATGAGTCTGTGTGCACTTGTTTTGTATTCTAACCGAGGACTTGAACAAATGAATTCCAGGTCCTCGGATGTGATTTCTAAAGAGTCAAAGTATTGTTAAGGTTAAGGTTCGTGGATTTGAACTAGTGTTTACACGGGTCCAAAAATCGGGAACCGGGTACCCGAGAGCCGTTACCCGTCGGGTATCCGGGTACCCGGAAAAAATTATTTACCCTCGTGTATCACGATTTTCAAGAAATTACATATTGGATGCTATAATAAATGAATTATATTCTCTACTAACAATGTTTTCATGTTCATATAAGTAGGTGTAAGATAAGGTACGGTATAAAACCTTCAATAATTTCTATTTGCTTTTGTTTCTTTCATTAACTTGTTAATAACTTCATATAATTAACATTATTACTAACATCACACTGCCGCCGCTGCTTATGCTTGCTCTCCACGTCTATTGAATCAGACCATATAAATATCCAATTTAGCTCTTAAACAGAACTTTGTTACTACTACTATCTATTATGCAGGCCCATGGTTCGCATTAGCCGCGAGATTGCGCGATTCACGCAATTTGATCGCATTTGGAATAAACGATCAGCAAAAAGGCACTTGCGATTATTATTTTTAAGTTATCCCGTCTATAATCCATAAACATCTCGTAAAATTCCTTGTCAGTTTTTCCTTCTATGAAATAAACGAATGAATAAATAATAATTTCTTCCACATGGTTGCCTAACACCACACTAAGTCAATGAGAAATCAAGCCGGCTAAGCCTAACCATCTGTTTATTCGCTGAAATTGTGACACAGTTATAAGATATCCATGGAATACTTTCATTATTGCTGTTACGTTCGACCACATGGTTGCCTAACACCACACTAAGTCAATGGGGTATCTAGCCTAGCCATCTGTTTATTAGCTGAAATTGTGACGGAGTTATAAGATATCTATGGAATACTTTCGTTATTGCTGTTATCTTCGACCACATGGTAGCCTTAAACACCACACTAAGTCAATGGGAAATCTGCCTAACCATTGGTTTGCAAATTTTTTTTTATAAAAAAATCACACTTTGCGTAGGATTCGGGTAATAAATTAGGAACCGGGTAGTATCGCGTCGGGCGGGTACCTTCGTTAATGATGTTATCATCGACCACATGGTAGCCTAACACCACACTAAGTCAATGGGAAATCTGCCTAACCGTCAGTTTGCTAATTTTTTATTTTTTTTTATTTTTAAATCACACTCTGCGTAGGATTCGGGTAATAAATTAGGAACCGGGTAGTATCTCGTCGGGCGGGTACCCGGGTATCCGGATAACCCGTGCAAACACTAATTTGAACAATGGAAAAAACAATTGGGTCCTCGGTCTGAATGTAAAACACACCTGTAAGTGCGTGTATGTGTGTGTGTCTGTAAGAGTAGAAGAATGCTACCGTTCACCGGGGAGGTCAAAGGTTATTTGATGTCAGCACGGGTGGCTTCCTTTAAACATTTTGTAAACAAGATAACTTGTAAAGTTCGTCTCGGTTCAAGTTTATGCTTCCTATGTAGATCCACTTTAGCAAGTCTAAGAAGTCCGGTTGATATTGGTGAAGGTGGAAGGTTGTTTGAGGTCAGAAGGGGTCAAAAGTCTGATGACTTTGTAAAGAAGGATAACAGGAAAAGAGCGTCTTTGTTGCAGTTCATACTTGATATGTAGATCCCCTTGTCGAGCAGATTGCTTTCAAACAATAGGTGGAGGTCAAGGGCTACAGTCCTGGTCCTGCAGTCAACTGGTTGTTCGGGGGGTACGGTGAGAAACAACGGCCCAGAGACATACTTGGTCATGGGTTCCAATCTGGCTCTCGGCACCCCTGTGGTACCTCTACTTCTTGTCAGCATGATTAATGTTGCTTGCTTTATATTTACAGCTCCAAGACCACCTAGTAAATGGGAGTATGATAGGAAGCTGGGTGTCGGTGCTTTCGGTGTTGTGCATCAGTGCCATGACGTTGAATCCGGTAGAATATTAGCTGTCAAAGAAGTCAACATTGATGATAACAACCCAAAGGCCAATAAGGTAAAGTATCCTGGTTTGCACAGTTAAAGACTTGTTTATACATTTAGACTTGCAGTGAGTTTTACTTGCACTTGTAAGCCTGTAGTACCTCCCCACCTGGATTTCTACTCGTACTTGTACTCGGGGAATTTTGGAACCCTAGTATAGATACCGTTGCAAGATTACCTAGTCGTACTCATGCCTAGGGACCCTGTACTCGTTTTCATAATCATACCCAAGAGGAATGCTAATTGTACCCCCCCCCCCCACACCATACTCATGTTGTACTTGTATGCGAGCTCATAGATTTGTACTAGTACTCAAAGCTCTTTGGAAGTCTAGTACGTATACCATTGCAAGATTACATACTCACATAACTGTAGTTCTCGTACTTTTCAAGTCTGAGAAAGTTGAAAGTTGAATATCAGGGTGGTAGTCTTGTCTCTGTCTCTCTCTCTCTCTTCAGTAGAGAGGCTTAACCATCAAACCAACAAATAACATTCAATGTTAGCGATAATACTGTTTCCATGAAAGTACAAACAGAAATACCGATGAAAACTAAGAGATTTCACCTCTTAGTGTTTGAATGTAATGTCATAGACCAAATGGCCACCCCCCTGACATCAGGGTATTTACAAAAAAAAGGAAAAAAGGGGGGAAAAAGTCTCTACTTTATCCGTCGTTCTAGGGAGTGTTGTTTCATCACAGGCATCCCTGCCATATAATATGAAGATGATGATTGGATACGCTTCTCTTTTGAACCTTTCGTCGTTCCAGAGTCGTCATTATTTGCAAGTCCCTCACCATCTTGTTTTTATGTTGTTGTTTTTTTGGTTCCCGCAGGAGATACAAGCCTTGCAATCTGAGATAAATATCTACAGAAATATACAACATGAGCGAATTGTGCAATATTACGGCTGGCACAAAGACGACAAGAAACTCTGTATCTTCATGGAGTATATGCCAGGGGTGAGTCAAAACAGGATAAAGCCGTGTGTTAAGGAGGGGTTGTTCTCTAGGAGCCTCGTTCCTGCCCTCCATCCCCCTCCCCCATTGTGGTATTCCACTCCTGAAACTCTGTATCTTCATGGAGTATATGCCAGGGGTGAGTCAAAACAGGATAAAGCTGTGTTTTAAGGAGGGGTTGCTCTAGGAGCCTTGTTCCTGAACTCCCCCCCCCCCCCCCCCCCCCCTGGATTCCACTCCTGAACTCTGTATCTTCATGGAGTATATGCCAGGGGTGAGTCAAAACAGGATAAAAGCCGTGTGTTAATGAGGGGTTGCTCTAGGAGCCTTGTTCCTGCATTTCCCCTCACTGATTGGTCGGAGGATCAAAACTTGTCGACCGTTTTCGATTCTGACAGCACAAACCGCCAGGAAATTACCTTTTCTTCTTTCTGTTCATAAAAAAAATAATAAATCTGGTCAATCCTGTCAACGTTTTGAGTTTGTCATATTTCATGGCAGGGTTCTATTCGAGACGAAGTCGTCAAATTTGGTAGAATACCAGACAGCCGAGTTCGGAAGTACACCAGGCAGATCTTGGAAGGAATCAGTTACCTTCACAACCATAACATTATGCATCGAGATATTAAAGGTAAGAGACAACTGGTTAAAAAAAATAATTTAAAAAATTTAAAAAAATAAAATAAAATAAAAAGGAGAGGTTGGCATTGTAGCAGTGGATGTAACAGTGTAGTGCCAGGCTTTAATCTCTGTCCTTGTCTATGTTTTAGAAAGTCAGGAAAAGTCCTTCATTTTGCTAGCTTAAAAGACTCGGCAAGCTAGTGCAGGTGGAGCTAAGGTGGGGGAGGTGGTGGGATGGTGGGGGAGGGAGGGAGGTAGGTGTTTCTTTCGCAAAGGGGTGAGGCAGCAGTGTTCCACTCGGCAAACATTTCTCTCGTTGAACATGCTTTTATGCAAATTACCGACAATGTGTGGTTTGGAAATGTGTGTAAGTGTACTTGCTATCCTTCTATCATGTTGAGCACTGTAAACAAACTACCTTCAAAAACAGTAAAAGTGAAGAAAAGCAAAATATATACCTTAACAATGAACTATTTG
This sequence comes from Apostichopus parvimensis, assembly GCA_000934455.1. Lineage (NCBI taxonomy): Eukaryota > Metazoa > Echinodermata > Holothuroidea > Aspidochirotida > Stichopodidae > Apostichopus > Apostichopus parvimensis. The sequence goes on from KN886371.1 coordinate 14,094, forward strand.
TCTTAAAACAGAGATGACAATTGTTTTTGACATTTTATCTGTGTGCAGTAATAAAAGTGCATTCACAATACAGAAGCAAATGGAAGACAAAAAAGGAATGAAGTTTTTTAATTACAGTTTGTTTCTCCTTTTAGAGTTACTTTTGTGAGGGTCCATTGTATAAATGTTTAATGGGTTATTGGATGAGTCACCTGCTGCCAGCCCTTTGATCAACAATAGGCTTGCCCCTGTGGGTAAAAAGTTTTGAAAGGCTTACTCTGTTAGGTTACTGCTACTACTCTAACAGCAACTGCAAGCTGACCACCTAGGCTAGGTTTCCAAATTGCTAGATTGTACACTTGTGTGACAATCAAGACTCTGTGATAGGTTACTGCCACCACTCATGCAACAATTCACTATTAACTTACAGCTTAGGCTTGGCTTACAAATGCAAGGTATAGGTACATGTGGCTAATGACAATGCTAAACCATTGCTAGATTGCACTTGTTTTGCAATTAGTACTCTGTGATAGGTTCCTGCTACTATTGATACAAGAATTCACTGTTAGCTTACAGCTTAGGCTTGGCTTACAAATACAAGGTTAGGTTCATGTGGCTAATGACAACACGAGATTGCATTTGTTTGGCAATTAGTACTCTTTGGTAGTTTGCTGCTGCTACTCATATTAATTCACTGTTAGCCTACAGCTTAAGCTTCGCTTACTAATGCAAGATTCATGATATTGTGGCTAGTGTCAATGCTAGGTTTTTGCAGTTTTGGCATTTAGTTTTCTGTGATAGGTTACTGCTTCTACTTAAACAATAATTAAGTGTTAGCCTAGGTTTGGCTTACTAATGCAAGGTTCATCATGTAAATGCAGTTAATATCAATACTAGGTTGCAATGTTTGGCAATTAGTACACTGTGATAGGTTACTGCCATCACTTTCTATGCATACAACATTTGCTAGCTCACTGCTTAGTTTTGGCACACTAATGCAAGTTTTAGATACTTGTTGTATCCAACTCTCAATCCAAGATCATTTTCGAGGTACTGCTGTGCATTTATTACTATGGGAGAAAGCTATGCCAATTTTGACCTATTTGTGCAATGTTGGGATGGGCATTGTAGGTAGTTACATCTCTACCTGAATACTTGATTACAGTTTAGTAGGACTTTATACTACCATTGCTTGCAGTTTTGCTAAACAAATGGGGAAAGCCCTGGCTCAAATGCTGCCTGTTAATAGGCCAAGGCGTATAACGTGGGTAAGTTAAATCTTCATGGCTGCATGGAACTACTGTAGTTCCCTTTTGGCTGGTTACGGTGTTGCTTTGGTAACACACACAAACAAACACTTTAAAAAGCGACCATGTGGAATGATCGTTTGTCCCTCAAATTAATAAACATTGTTGGAATAGATGGATTGTTATTGTAGGAAAACAATAACATTTTTATCTATCGATCTCTCCTTTCATAATTCTTCAGAGAATCATTGATGTATAGTATATTATGATCAAAGTAAGTTAACCCCTTGTTGACCTTTCCCAGATCAGTCGGGCCTCTTTGCATTGAAATAGTAATAATAATAACAATAATCAGTTATTTTTACGAACACTAAAAGCGACTACAAATGTGGGAGAAGCCAACACCAGTTTATAGATTACAACTTACACGTAGGGTGGCTTCAAATTCAATATTTTAACCCAAATTTGGAATCTTTTCAATTTAGAAAGTCATTTCAGATGGGAAAAAAACGTAAATTGATCTTGGATGAAAAACCCACCTTACTGTGACCTGGCCGGGTATCAAACCCAGAACCCTCCCGATTGCTAAGCCTCATTGCTTCAAATGCCACCGCCTTTATCCACTCGGCCACAGCATTGGTGTTATTCAGTTTGATCGAGTTGGGAATGCTACATGACTCAACCTTTTTTCGCTGGTTATAATTAATTTAGAGTTTTAATACAGACCGGACCAATTAGATTAGGGCATTCGCTTGTTTCAGTGATTAAAAGTCTGATTCTTTGGGTTTTTTTGTCTTTGTTCTTTGATATGCAAATAGGGATGAATTTAAAAAAAAATTGTTGTTACCATTTTCCAATATCTGATGATATCTGACTTATAGGAACCTTGCTACAGTTGTGAAATTTCTGAAAACGTCATTCAGATCTGTTCTAATTTTAAGAAGAAATTTAATATCAAATGTTGGTGTGATGCTGTCCCTCCTGCCCCCTCCCACACCCCCCACACCCCTTGCATGCACTCTTAACATGCCCCTTTCACCTTAAAGTTACAATATAGACAGTGAATTTTAATGTTCATAGATCAAGCACTTCACAACACCATAGACCAGGGATGGATACGAAATTGGTTTGGTGAGCCACAGTAAAATTTTGTACCTGACAAACCCATGTGTCGCAACACTCAAGGATGATGTATCTATCTATCCACTCCCATGGCAATAATAGGCATGTATGAGTTATACAAGATGAACAGGTTAAGCAGGTTGTCCATCAATTAATTTGAAAGTAATAACCCATCACAAGTAGGAGCTTATATGCCAATGCCCTCAAACTATTTCATATCTTTCCCTTGCTATAGGCTAAGGTGTTGCAGCAAGCCTCCTTTAATAGGGTTTTGAAAGCTTGAAATTTGCTTGAGGGCTGGTGGGCGGCACTTTGCCAACCTGTGCGCCATTGGCTGTATATTCCCATGTCACAAGAAGCGTGTCACACACAGAAGTTGTACAACAAGAGGACTGTTCACCACTAAATGAATTGAGTTAAATTATGGACAGTTAAACTGAGTGTTAAAATATGATAACACCATAGACTATACATTCCCATGTCACAAGCAACATGCACAGTACAGAATTCACCCAACAATAGAACCGGTTAACCTTAGAATGGAGTTGGAATATGGACGGTTAAACTGAGTGTTCAAATATGACAACACCATAGACTATACATTGCTATGTCACAAGCAACATGCACAGTACAGAATTCACCCAACAACAGAACCAGATAACCTTAGAATGGAGTTGGAATATGGACGGTTAAACTGAGTGTTTCATGGATGAAACACACTGCCATTCCACAGCACCATAACATGTATTGTCCCATGTCGCTAGCAGCGACCACCATACAGAAGTCGTTCAACGGGGAAGACCTTTCACCTTACCTATACAGGGATGTGCCCACGCTGGGCGGCACTGGGCGGCCCCGCCCAGCACTAAAGATTACAGCCCAGCACTGTCTTAAAAATCGTGAATCCCGCCCAGCACTATTTTCATCTAAAATCCTGACGTTCCTAACAATATATTCAACATAAATTGGGCCTAGCCTATGCCAACATCATACAGACTAATAATGCATCAGTTACGCATGCAAGAAACATTACTTACGGGTCTCAATCGGTCCCTTTTAAAATCTCTTTGAAACAAACTAATAACTTTTACCAGGTACGTAACATATTTCACTAAAACAAATTAAAAAATGTAAATTGTTAGCAAAACAAGTAGTACTTGTGTATGTGCTTAAAAAGCTACACAAGTGCCAGCATTTGGCATCTGAGCACCTTCAAAAATCTAAAAATTAAGGGGGGACACCCCTCTCACTTAGACCCCTCCCCCAGGACGGCGATCAGTATACCCGGCACTCAGGAAATCCTGGGCACATCCCTGCCTATATATAGTCAGAGTACGGACAGCAATCACAAAACCAAATAGATAGTACTTCTATGTCACAGCCTATGTGTGCCAGACAAAAGTAGTTACAGCAAGATCACAGTTAGAAACGTGAATCGAGAGCGGGTCGGTGAAAAAAAAAAAATGTAATCTTAATTTCTCCGTTTCTCTCTTAATTGTTCGTTTTAGGCGCCAACATTCTTAGAGATGCGCATGGAAATGTCAAACTCTCTGATTTTGGAGCTTGTAAGCGTATGGAGTTGATAACTACCTTTGTGTCTGGAGGCAAGACAGTAACAGGGACTCCATATTGGATGAGCCCCGAGATTATCCAGGGCAGTGGGTATGGAAGGAGATCGGATATATGGTAAGCTAAACAATTACATTCGGATATTTATATTTTGTGATCCGACCCCCAGATATTAATATTTTTAACCCTCCACTGAATATTCCCTCCACTGAATATTAAAAAAATTTTAACCCTTCCTCTCACCCCCCCATCCCCACCCCTTTTCCCCTTGGGCTGATTCACAACATGTCAGATCTGCTTCCCCAAGAATTGCGAATAGTCTGGAAAATGATTTGTTGATTTTGAGTTTGATTTAAAAAAAAATACTTCTTAATTTTATTTATTTATTTTTTCGTTCTTTTCTTCGGTCATTCTCAGGAGTATTGGTGCTACAGTATTTGAAATGTTAACGGCTAGTCCTCCGTGGTCGGAATACGAGGCCATGGCGGCCATGTTCAAAATTGCTACGGAGGACTCCATGCCTCGGGTACCGGACTATGTTTCGACTCTAGCCGCAGATTTTTTAAGACACGTGTTTATTAAAGACCAGGACAAAAGGCCGTACGCATGGGTACTCTTAGACCATCCCTTTGTTAAAGACATAAACTATGATGGTTAAGGAGATGAATGAAAAACCCAACCGTGCTACCCTTTTGTTGGCGAGAGTCACTCTCTCGGCCGCTTCCTAGTATTCAACGTGGGTTCTTCGTTGTTCAAGAACCACGTGAATCAGGTCTTTCAATACGGGATCAAAGTGTGCTGCTGCAGTCGGAAACGGCTTCCCAAGAGGAAAATAGCCGCCGATGTCATCAACGCCGAGTTGTTAACGTCACTGCCGGCCGGCCGAGACGAGGTACGCGCCACAGAGAATCAGTCCCGAGGCAGTCGATCGGAAGACCATCTCAAACCATCAGCTGATGTCGCCAGCGATACGAAACTTGCAGGACAACAGTCGCTAAACGTTCCAATGTTGCCGGTGGATTCTCGTCAAGGAATGGATCTAGGAGTCAGAGATTAAAAAAAGAAGGCTCGATTGTGTAGCAGCAGACAAGAGGGGCTGTAGCGAGAAATCGGCCGAACGGCGGCGGATCAAATCCTGCAGGCATAAGTTTGCCAATGTTTGATATTTATAGTGACATCTCGGCCCAGTTGCGAAACCCCACACTTCCTGTGATATCATTAGTTTCATACAGTCGGAACACTGATGTATCGGTATATGTAAGTTGCATATAATTCCAGAAGTGTTTATGCGCTATACCTCGGGATTGATTTCTTCCTGTCAGAACACTAAACATAATTAGTATGTGGATGTTCCAGTCAAAATCAGATGTGTTTTGTTTGTGTGGAAATGTCGGATTGGTTACGTCCAGTTTGAAACACACGACGTATAATGAATGTTCCAGACGGAATCAAATGTCTCGTAATGCGACGTGTTACAGTTTGTGACGTATGGTTATTTGAAAGTTACAGGCAAGGTCTGGATGTGGTCTTGTGAGATATATGTCACATTTCAAGTAAAAAGGTGGAATGGAGGGATGGAGGGGTGGAGTCCTGGGAGAGGGGGGAGGGTGGGGCTGGCTGCATTCTTAAGAAGTGTTGGTAGTGTATATTTAGACCAATCATTTCCAGTTGTAGCTACTGCTAGCTTTATTTATATACTTCAATATATATATATATTACTTTATAAAATAGGATAAAATAAGACTGTGATATGTCTGATGGAAGTGAAATCATGTATTTTTGTTGAAAGTATCGAGAGAACTTTTCAAGTTCAGTTAACTTGTTCTGCACTTTATTGGCACCCTTTGTAGATTAAATACCTCCACAGCTCAATTTCTTTTTTCTTTTTTTTCCATCATGATGATATCAAGGATCGAGTTTTGCCCCATGCAAGGTACAGGAACATTTAAGCACCTACTTGTTAGTGTCCCTTCCCCCCCCCCCCCCCCCTGCCACTTCTCATACCTGCTGAGCTTTAAATAGCTCTTCACTTTGAGTAGAAAATCAGTCAACTTGATTGTTGTCTTATAAATAAATGTTAATTCAAATTTGTAGCTGAATGATTGCGCTAACTTTCGTCTCTTATTCCACTAGTCTTGACCTAATTAGCATATTAGACTTCCGGACAAAGATGACAGTGACCTGATTATGCCAGGTACCTTCCGATTGCAAATTTCGGTCGTGTCAAAAATACTCTGGCAAAATGCTGTTAGCATTGGTACAGAAACGAGACATGTACTAAATGACATGCTCAATATGTCCTGTGGTGGTTGACTAAGGGAATACCTAGAAAACTTAGCTGTCAGTATATCTAGCAGGACCTGACACACCCCCCCCCTTCTTCCCCCTCCACACTCCCCTTCCCTGCCTTTGGAAAATTCCAACTTGGATACACCACATTTTCATACCGATTCATATTTTTTTTTTCCCTCTACAAATTTCTGATCTTTCAGGACTGTCTGTTGTTGTTACCACAATTTAAAAATATTTTGAGGGTTGTAAAAACTTGGTGAGGCTTCTCAACAAAAACTGAAGGGCCAGTTGAAAGATATGTTTATATAATTTATTCCCTCTAGTATTTCAGCAAATAATTCATCCTGTCAACAATACAATTTTTTTTATTAATAATAGTTATGTATCATGAAAAATAAATTGTACAGTAGTCATGTATGGATAACGGATAATTACTCGTCGTGCAGTCCAGGTGCCTTGTGCGTAACACGTTCATCATTTCTAGCAATTTTAGCAAGTTTCTGTCAAAGTACTGTTATCATGTGGCCTTGTTGATTCTCACAGGTAAACAAAAATAATCACTGATATAGACGTGATTACAAACAAAAAGTGTCTTTCAAAAGTATTATTGATTTTGCTATTAAATGGTCTCCTGTTTTCTTTTCCATCCCTAGGGAGGGTGGCGTTCCCTTCCAAACAAATGTATATTAATTTGTTGTGAGATGTACCTGGGAAGCACAGACGATGTTGTTTTTTTTTTTTTTTTTTTTTTTTTTTTTATATGTCAGGACTCTTCGAGAAAATCAGTACAGTTGCAGTTGAAAAATCTTACGAGTAACATTGTTACGTAGTATCCAATTATCTTCAAATACCGTTACAAGGTTTCATATTAAAGTACCAGTGATTTGTGGGGTGAGGTATCCTCGTGAACAACTCCCTTGTGATCAGACAATCATGGAGTTCCAAAACAGAGGGTTTCCGTTAATTACCAGTGTAGTGTGGTGAGGTATCCTTCAAGATGAATTATTTTGTGATGAAGTATCATGAAGCCTCGATTGTAAGTGATTTTGGGTTTTCTGTAAGTACCGTTATTTTGTGATAAGGTATCATTGAGTACCAATAATAATATGCTGAGTACACTATTTGTAATACCGGCAACCGATATTGAGTGGTAGAGGTTTGCTTAGGGGGAGGGGATTGCCAAGTAGTGTCTTTAATGATATCCTCATGTAACTCTTTAAAAGAGCTAAGTCAATTGTCTTAATACAAGAAAGGTACTCATGATTAACTTAAACCATTCCCCCCTTTAATGGTCTGCTGTATAGACCCCAACTATAGCACGCTATCATGGAAAAGTTTCTTGAGATTATGTAATCCACCTGTCTTGGTCGTAAAATGACCTCGTTTTACCAACTAGTCTGCAATGCCTGCCACATATTATTTTTTTTTCTTGTATGAATGCTGTATGATTAACTACACTGTAGACATGAATATATTTCAACACAGTGTTTACACAAATAGCCTAATGGTGTTAAGAAGCTATGCAGGCTTTTCGATTCACGAATGGTGGCAGGTCGATGATGCTATAGCGTGCTATAATTTGCGCCAATAAAGCAGATCGTTAAGGGGCCTTGCCTCTACACACACACCCCTTAGTCTTTCTCTATGTTAATGCAAATAAGTTTACCAATTGAAAACTCAAAAGTTGGTGTGGACACTATGTAACATTGGTTCATGATAACCCCCCCCCCCTCCCACCCCTCCCTGTGAAAATTTCCTCCCTCCTGTTGTAAAGTTAATGTGAGCAGTTCCATCTTGGAAAAGTGCACAAATACAGTGGAAAGTTTTGCCAAAAAAAAAATTGATTCATTCACTTGATGATCGATCGGAAAGCCAGTAGTCATTACGTTGAATTTGATACCACAACCTCTAGACCAGGGGTTCCCAATAGCTGGCCCACGGGCCAAATTCAACTGGAGTGAGATTGCGATATGGCCCGCGGAAAAACCAAAAACAATTGTGCCTACTATCTTGGACTTATTGGGCTGATTCAGGCTCATAATGTCTTGGGGCATTGACTTTTTTTTGCTTCTTACTCTTTCTGCTGTATTTCTCTGGCCCTCGTAGAAGATCAATGGAGAACCCCTGATCTAGCTGGCAATCGTATTATTGCTTTCCCAGGTCATTTCATGAGGACACCCTTTTATTTATATGCCGATGTATGTACTACAAAGGAATGTAAAATCATGATTTAACTAGATTAATAATTACAATCATAACGAATAAGTTTGACACTGTTTATGTTCATGTCTGTTTCACATGGCATTTAATCTGCCTTCTGTTAAATATTGTGTAGCACGTTGGAAATGCTAGCCGATTGTACTGAGTAAGGCCTAGCTCATTATGCCATCCAAGTCTGGTCACCATCAATTGGACTCAACACGAGACACTCGTTAGCTTTTGATCAGGCAAAGTACTTTTGAATTAATAATAGATTTATTAGAGATGAGATGAATGAAAGATTGATATTTTAGGAAATTGTTAAAAAGTAAAAAAAAATACCTGAAATAAAAAGAAATAGCGTGAGAAATCATAATTTGTAAATTGATTTGGAAAATTCATATATGACAGTTATATGAATACATAGTAGCTATGCTAAAGTTGACTTCCCACAGATTGTAATTATTACAGCTTTGTTTTAAACAGCTTATTGTCAATTCTGAGCCTGATACATCACATGATTATTATGTATTGGACAAAATGTTAACAAGATGTTAAAGCATTTCAATTTATTTTTGACACATTACAAATTATTACAAATGACATTCCGACCCAGACCAAACCCAATCAATTTGGAAAAAATAAAAGTGACAAGTTTTTCTTTGGCATATTTGAAAGGAATGAAATAATGATGAGTTCATGAAGTGCCTTAAGATGGGGGGGGGGGGGGGGTACTGCATGGACAAGAATTTAGGAATCCAAAATACACCCTTGTACGACGCTGAAAAGATGAACCAACCCTGTTGTTGTCATTAACGCATGTTCATATTAAAAATTAAATCAATGCAGAAGATCTCTTTTTCGAACTGCTATCTTTTCCCAATGGGGCAGACACCTTGGCTTTGTAGTTCTCCATTACCAAGACTGGAGACTTGAGCAAGTCTAAAAATGACATCACAGAGACCACTTGTTATTGGTTTTTAATTGTGTTAGTAATAGCAGTGAGTAAATCCCAATGACGTAACCTTTCCACTCTTTCTATACCGCTATACTGCATATGTGAAATTGTTATTCTTGGTGATTTTATACCATAAAGTGCTTCTTACTTCTGATTGGTTACTAGGGTGAAAGGTCACACTTTTAAACACATTGGTCTCATTTGCATGTGAAATATCGAGTCCTGCAGATTGACTTAAAACGACTAGTTGGCTGTGTTTGCAGTTTGACATCTGGAACTACGAAAATAAATCTTGATAATAAAAGTTCTTAGTTTATGAATTTATGTCATAGCAGATACTTTAAGCCCTAACTTTTACATTTACTCATACACTGCTGGCATACCCATTTCCCAAGCTAATTTGCATATGCAAATTGTCTATACTTGTCATGGTTTATCCTTTACTTCGTTATGGTCAGTTTTCAACATTATTCAGCCTACCTTCATCAACAAGAAGAAACACTTAAGTTGTACCTAATTAACTTGACTACAAAAACTACAAGGTTTAAAAATAGTTTGAGATTTTACTTTTAGGAATGACTGAATGTCATCATGTAGAACAGGCATTAAATGAATAATTCATAGAATAATTATTTAATGCCCTATTGTTTTATACAGTTAATAATTATTCTAAAAGTACTGTATTTGTAAAATGATTACAGGAAAAAGCATAAAATAAAATAGTATGTATGCTGATTTGTCAATGTGTCAGAGAATTGTTCCAGAAGTGCACTAGAATGTAAATTTCAGCAATGAGACAAACCCCTTTCTTCACGGTGCAGATATGGTGTAAAATTGTAGTAATACTTGTAAAATTTAAAGTTACAATCTACAATGAACCACTTGCCATTCTCATATATCACATCACATCCATGTAACAAATAGGGTCAGGTATTAGATGACTAAAGGCATTGAAGACTCGCCCCAAACAGCGTGCCGCCATCTTTAAAAAGTTGACTTTCCGTTGCTTGCAAGTGAAGTTTTTCTCTTTTCGCTACAAAATGCAGACAGTAATGAAACGTGATACCTTGTTATCTTTAGCTGGACTTGAGATGTCCTCTAGCCCAAAAAATAATACATTTGTTTGATTCTTGGCCTTTTAACTATGATCATCTGTATCTCATCAACCCAGTCTTTTCAATGTGACGAGAGTATTGCACGAAACGAGCCTTTATCGAAGTCACATGACCAATATAACGGAGAGCAGGGCTGAGAATCGGGGGTGGTGAGAGCCAGGTCGGGGTCCCAGGTGACAATTGTGCCACTGAGCTTCCTCTTGATGTCTCCAGGTTTCTTTAGAATATCATTCTGTATTTCATATTTTACAGCCCCTCCTCCCCATTGACCCCAGGCCCTGGGGCTGTATCACTGTGATCCCCACCATGCCCCCCCCCCATCAGGCCTGTAGAGAGTTTGAATCAGTCCTGTGGAATAACCTTTGATCTTTTATGCCGGTGTTTCTCTGGAGCAAATTTCCTTTAAGAAAATAACCGAAAAGGATAAACTTTTTACAATCCTCTAAATTGTGTTAATTTTCCTAGAAATACATAATGCTGCTGTATTATTTTTTTTCTTTCTTGTATATGAAATATTTGTCACATGACTGTCAAATTAAAGACCGTAAAATATCATTTTTCTTGGCATTGCTTACCGTTGTGTACCCCCCCCCCTCCCCTCCCCCTTCATATCCTGCATAAGTTATTTCATCAATGATAAACTTGTTTGTTTTTGTTTTTTTTGTGTCAAATTTATCAATGTTTGAAATAAATGCAGCATTTATCCCCAGTTGATCTGGAATACGATTTATATGTAAATAAAATTGATACAAATATTTTTTGCTTCCTAATTTATTGTATATTTTTGAATGTCTTGACTCATAATAATCCGGTTGGAGAGAGATGATAACTGCATAGCTCCCAACTCTTGAGAAGGCAAATGCGGGTCCATGCCACGAATCGCCGTCCTGGGGGAGGGGTTTAAGGGGAATCCTGGTGATGCCTACATGTAAAATGGTGGCACTTAGAAAGGCTTTT
>KN886371.1:28928-41030 GCA_000934455.1 Apostichopus parvimensis
TATAATATAGTATAGGTATATGGTTAACTAACAGCAAATTCTTGAGTTTCACACACGTGGGGGTGATACATCAAGGTGATAGGGTCACACCATATGCATGTCCCTGGCCACAAAGTCCCTCACACCCCTTGGTGAGGGGGAGGGGTACCTCATGAACTGAAGAATGAACCGTGACTACATAAATGGCCCGCTACCCCTGACATCCTGCTCCACATGTATTTCTGAAGATTCACAGCCATGTAGAAAGGAAGCACTCGTGCCATATCAGGAATTTAAATCCATTAACTGCAGACTCTCGTCTTGTGTTTACACTGTGTCTCTTTGAGGTATGGTTTCCATCTACTGATTAAAACTTCACCAGACCTACTCAATATTACTTAAAATAAGAATGCCGTCGCTAAAACCAATAATAAAAAAAATTAAAAAACCACACGCACGAATGTCACATAAAAATGATCATGATTACAATCAAGCCTAAAACAACTGTGCGCAGACACCTGCATATTATTTCTAATCATCGCATTCACAGAAAATGCAAAATGAAAACATTAGTAACAAATTTTCATGATTTATTTGAATTGAAACATGGTATTGAGGCAACCTAGTTCACTGCACTGTTATGGCCTATCTAGAATAGAAAGAAATCTACAAATATCACCTAGATCAGAGCAAACACGCTGCAACTTGAATCACTTTCAATAAAGCTAGACACTGCTGCCACCTGGCGTAGTTCATCCAGGCTCTCTCTCACACACACACAGACACACATGAGGCGTGCTTCACTTAGCTTTGATATTTACTTTGAATTACTTATGATCCATTTATTCATTCTGCAACCTTCATTTCCAACTTGTCCACATCATAATAATAATCATAATAGTAGTATAGCAAGATCAAAGCAACACAGCTGCAACTACTAAATTACTTTAATACAAGACCCTGCTGCCACCTGGAGTAGCATATCTAGGCTGGCCCTCTCTCTCTCTCTCTCTCACACAAGGTGGGATAGAGAGAAGAACCCTTTGATACATCGGTGAAACTTAAGAAACGACTGTGCAAAACGCTTGCTCAAGTTTTCCACTCATTGTTTTATGTTTGTTTAATATTTAGTAAAGATAACAATCAGCGGTTATTTTTACGACGCAGCAAGCGACCACAAACAGAAACCCGCAAGGACTTATGGATTACAACTTACTCGAAGGGTGGCTTCCAATTTAACATTTTCACTCAATTTTTTTGGAATCTTTTCAATTTAGAAAGTCATTTCAGATATATATGAAACGTGCATGCTTCACTTGGCTTTGATATGTACTTTGAATTACTTCCGATCCATTTATTCGTTCCGCCAAGCTGCAATTCAGACTTGTCCATATAATAATTATAATTAATAATCTACCATCTCTATGTCAATTTCTCTAGCATCTATTGCAGTAATCAGAGATCACCAGACCTACTGACAGGAGTGTAGGCCATACAGGCAGGCCAAATAGGAAAACATAATGTTTGTCTGTTTGAAATTTCACAAACTCCTGAAATTATGAAGAACAGTTCGATACGACCATATTCACACTGCTGAAACAACCCAAACATCTGAGTATGAACATTGCTATTAAAGTCAGACATCTCTGCATGAATATATATATATATTTTTTTGTGGGGGGGGGGATAAATTTACAGTTGCTCTTTATAATCTTAAGCACTAACACTACAACCAGATTAGACTACAGTAACAAGCTTCATCGTTTACAAGTTAAGTTTAGGAAGAAAACAACATTTCAGTTTTAAAGAGATCTTATATATATCAGCTGACTCTTATCATAACAGGCAAGGACTTTAATGCTGGCACACACTTAAATATATAGGCATACATGCATCATTAATGTAAACTGCAGACATGTAGCCTACTTAATGCAGGCATACACTTATTGCAGACACAGACTCAGGTTACAAAGAAGAAACATTCCAGTTTAAGGAGACATTAAACTGCTGACTATTAGAAATGCATTCAATACAGGCACGTGCTTAATGCAGGTATGCCCTTTAACATGCACTCATACACTTTGACATGCAGGCATGTACTTAATGGAGGCAAGCACTGTAATAAGCACACATGTACTTAATGCAGAAATGCACTTAATGCACACACAACAGTAGCTGCAGAAAAGATTATTTCATTTATTTTTATACATATTTCATTAACAAAAATTCCCAAAAAACAATTCTATCAAATGAAACACACGTAAATTGCTTGTTACAAAATAGAACGAAGGCATAAATAATGCAACATACATTTTTATAATGTTATATATCTTCATAAAAAATGTGTTTAACATAGCACTTTACTTTAGTACTTACCTTAAAAATCTCTACAACATGTGTTAAAAATCTACTTAGTAATCAAATCACCATGGTTACAAGATTTTTTTGCCCTCGAGATCTCCCAAAATAAATCTATTTTTCATATACTGTAGATGCAGCAGGAACGTTCCCTTGATGATATAAGAGCAGACTGCATCACTACAAATAAATATCACCCCAAAAGCACCAAAAAACAAAAAAACCCACAATCTCATTTTGCCTTTCATGTTCCCATTAGTGATATAAGCTGATTATAGAGACTTGGCAGCTTAGGCCAATTGTTACATATGCATTGTGCGTTAGGCTAGGTACACCTGCTTTGAGAGTGCGGTATGACTAAACAAGGCTTGTTCCCTCAAAATGTTATGGACCTTTCCAATAATAACACAACCAAAAATAGAGAGATAAAAATTCTTCAAGCATAATTGATGGCAAGATATGTCACACTGCAAATATAACCAGCTATTTTCAATTAGCCCCGTATAAAATATAAAGAAATTTCATTAAAAAAAGAGCGAGTGTAATTCCATTGGTTATAGATTTTTCATGTATTAAATTAATATGATTAAGGGGAGGTTTTAATTAGAATTCTTTTTACTGTAAAACATTGGAACTATACTATTAACAAACATTTCCAAAAGATAAATTTATGTTAGTTAAATAAGCAATTTATGTAGAAAATTGAAAAATATCCTTTAAAATCATAAACATAAACCAAAATCTGTAATCCCAAATTAATACAAAACAAAATCATTTAGTAAGTTGTAATTCAAACTGCTTTGAAAATTAAAATTCAGCTGCAAAATTCTGGGTTATAATCGTTTTTTTTTTTTGGCCATTATTTTTTATATAAAAAAAAAAAGATATTGTTTATTTAACACCAAACATTCAAAGGATGTTTTTCAGCACATTTATGTATATATCACACATTATTATTGTTATTACCTTTTTCAATTAAGTAAATAAATGGTAATACGTCAAAAGCTACTATATGTTCTTTCATTTTCTGAAAATATTTAACAAACGAAACTGCCACCTCTTTTGGTAAACCGCAAACCTGCAAACCTGGAAATCACGAACCGCGTTTGTGACCAGAAACCACAAAATCTGCAATCACATCTTTAGCCAGACAACCCACTAATTATTTCACCTGGCGTTCATTTCATACTTAACCGTCAGTTTTTTTCTTCCTCGATCTCTGTCTTTTTTGCAAGAAAAAAAAATTGGAAATAAACCTGATTTTTTTTTGTATAGGCATCCAAGTCCTGTTTTAAGCCACCATACACTATATTTTAATTCCTGCTTTTAATCCACAAAAGTTCGGGGGGCTATTCATGGTGTCGGTAAATGTAAAAATTATCTATATATATAGAGAACGAATATTCCACGCTGTTAAGTTGAAACTTGCAAATTTCCAACTTTTTTGGTTCGAAGCAGCTAACTTCAGCCATCTGAATGTAATGACCAATACCATTGATCATAAAAGTGCCAATATATTTACTGAACATCCCCCCCTCCCACCCCCCTCCACCTATCCACATCCATCTCCTACCTTGTTCCTGGTTTACTACGTCGAAGAGAATGAATAATTTGTCGATATATATATACATATATATAGATACATTTACTGTTATAAATTACACCGCCTTGTTCTTGGTTGCCAACTTATAGTGAATGAATAATTTGTTGACGTATGTGCGTGTAATATCTTATACAATATAGACTGCTAAAATTAATTTGTAACATTTTTGGAGGTACTCACACAAAAATCATAGCATGATTAATATACATTGCACATATAATCATTTACCTTGTGACCACAATAACATTACTCAGTTCAGTTAGACATTCCTGCCAGATTTCAACAAAGTCAGACCAGTCTAAACTATCTATTAGCACTTTAAAGCCACCAAATATGAAAAAACACAAATTTCACTACATAATTGGAGTTCCTCTCAAAGTACTTCACTCGATGGTTAGCTCACGGAAGCGTCTCAACTTGGAGCTTGTTGCTAGAATTTCTCTAACACTTTTTCCAATCTCAAAATTTTGGAGATTTAAATGAAAAATTGGTTTATACAGCAATGTGTAAAATTATCTTTTATCAGTGGTAGGATTTACGTTTTATCTACATAGTGATTGGTTGCTTAGACATACTTCTAAAAAATACCTAGAATCAAGGACAGGAAATTTCTTGAAAAAATTTCTTGAAAAAAATTGATATATGTTCATGAAAATGAATGATGTACTTTCTCTTCTATTTTTGGACATTTTATTGCAGATTTGTAGGATACGAGAAACTCAACTTATTTATTGAAAATCTCGGCTCAAATCTGATTCAGATCCAGTTGTTAAATACGATATATACGTTGTTAAATACGATATATCCTGTATCGAAGGGCTGAATATAACCACCTATACCCAACCTACTGTAAACAGGGATGAGCCTGGGGTAAGAAAAAAATCAAAAAAAAAAAAAAAAAAAAAAAAAAAAAAAAAAATCAAAATCAAAATTTGCGGTATAGGCTCCAGTTTGTGTATGCTACAGTGTGTTAGGATAATAATTTTTGTCCCGAGGTAGAAAGAAATCACGGATATTCCGCGAATTCGCGGAAAAAGCTCATGCCTGTGTAAAGATAAAATGTTAGCAGCTGCTATTTGATGACTACCAACAATGAAATGTTTAATCGTGAACTGTAAGGTCGACCGGAAATTTGTAAAAAAATCTTGAAAGGCTCATATATAAGGGTGGAATTGGTGGTGAAAATTACAGCAAAATTTCTGTTCACAGTAATGTAAATTATGATAATGTTTAGAGCACAAGACACACATACGTTAGTGATCTTAGTGCATAGCACCTATGAAAGAAGGTTGGGTCGACTGTCCCCCCCCCACCCTCTTCCCCTCCCCTCCATCACCGCCACAAACAGAAGTTACCAGCAAAGGCAAAGAAAAGGTTTGTGCACAGAATTTTACACTTCCAGGCAAGACTTAAATATTTCTTATTACTACTGTATGATGAGTTTCTCGCAGAGGTCCCTGTAACTATGATTTCATCCATAGCGTAAAATGTTCATGGACAAGAAAAGTTTTTCATTTTTCAGTGGATATTTCATTCAGGTATATATAATTAAGGATTTACATTATGATATCTTTGATAATGCTCTGATTATGCCCAAACATGCAGTATGCTTCAATACACCACAAAAGGTAGAAACTTTTTCACACTGCATCATAATATGCCCCCCTAACAGGCTAAAAAATGGATGTTTGAATAATGCAAAGATGGTTATTTATAAATTAAGGCTAAATGATAGTTGCCATGGTGAGAGAGTAACAGAGCAAGATATGTCATGTGTTGTTTTTTTTGTGTTTTTTTGGTCAGAACAAAAGTCTGCAGAAGCTTCAACACTTATATTCACTGCGAACCAGAAGAGACCAGTGAACAATGACCGATGCCAAGGAACGAAAATGAGAACAAGTTTGGTACCTGAGTACAATACAATTGTCTTAGTTATCAGTTACAATAGGTCATAGTTCACAAGTACAAATCATATTAATTTAGATACAAAAAAAAAAAATCATCATATTTTCCCTTTGCCATGAAGCAAACCACTTGGATCAACTTTCAAAACCTTCAAAATATTTGTACGCAGTTTAGACATATATAAATACACAGAGTGGTGGTTTATCAGTATTTTTGTTTCATGTTTTTTTGCTTAACTTATTTTGACATCCTATTCTGTCCATTGTTTATATCATCTTTCCATCTTTTCATCTCAAATTATAATAATTCCATTTCAAAATACACACAAATTTTGTTACCTTCGTTCAATTTCTTTCGACCTGGATATATCGACATTTCGAGACAAATTAGATCCACCACCCACAGAGAAGATTTTATTCTTCTTCTTCTTCACCAGCATACCACAACCAAAAAGCCACTGCTGCCTCCATTACGAGGACCCATCACCAATCCACCACACATGCCCGTGGTGAGGGGCATCAGACGTACCTCCATTCATTCATTCAGTCATTGTAGAAGCCGGCATCCGAGGCCTGGGTCATGAACGTACTGACGGTGGAACCGGTACATTCGTGCGGGTCGCTAAAGACCAGGACCGATCTCGCAGGGCACGGCCTTATCCTACCGTTTTCGCAAGCTGCACAGGCATGTGTGTAGCGACGGTGTCCATGGTTGTCGTGGTCGTCGAACTGAGGTCTCGGTCCGATACGTTCTGGTAACACCTGGAGTAATGGGGGGATAAATAAAACAAATGAGGACATCTTGTTACCAAACACACATCGGCATTAATTTTTACAAGCACAGACTTTGTTGAATCGTACCCAAAAGAGGACCAAATCTGTAACATAAATAGCATCTGGCAGATGCTCTACACTCAATACAGAAATGAAAACCTAAAAAAAAAATACCAAATTTGCTTCTCGCCGCCTTCGGCATTCGATGTTCCGCAAATCTCCACAAAAGGTTGCCATTAGTCGACTAGTTTGCCTTACTCATTAAATGACAATTTCTTTCTTCTAGTTTTACGCTGCTATTCTTGAAAGAGCAGCGCAAGGTCTCTGGCACTACTTAATACAAACCTGTCATCGGTTTGAGCCAGGCCTTGCAAGTTGCATCTAAGTATTTTCTATTTGAAATCACTAGCGATATCATAAAAACGTACCAAAATAATATGCTCAAGGGGGGGGGGCGGTTGCTCCCTTTGCCCCCCTCCCCTTGGCTACGCGCCTGCCTTCGATGCGGTTCTGCAGCAACTTTCAAGGTACTTCAACATCTGTGGTAGAATTACTGCCACACTGCAGGCAATAGATTGTTTACGTTGTGACTATTGACTTCGGTGTTCCTGCCCTTGCAAATCGGGGTGAGTGCATACTGTATTGTCACTCTTCAGTTGCATCGGACAGAGGTGATAATACTCAGCATTCTTCACCCAGTTTAGGCGATGCTCACCTACACTGTACTGTCACGTCCCACTTCAGAGCACTGGTTGTGTCAGTATGAGCAGTATGAATATCATGTCTCTACCAGATTTAAGATTAGGAACTGTTTGTATTCTGTCAATACGAGCGCTTTTGAAGCATGATATGAGAGGACAGTGTAGAGTGTGGTATTAGCATTAGAATCAGGAACTGTTCATACTGTCAGTACAAGTGCTTTGAAGCATGATATGAGAGGACAGTGTAGAGTGGTATTAGCATTAGAATCAGATAAAAGGTTAGGGGAACTGTTCATACTGTCAGTACGAGTGCTTTGAAGCATGATATGGGGAGGACAATTTAGAGCTGTATTAGCAATACTGGCTGGCATTCCTTGACAACTACTTCAATATTCATACACTGATTTTACACTCCTGCTGCTGTGCAGCCAAACCCACCCACTTTACCTCATTTCCACATCTGAAGCAAGGAGCCGGCGTCCCGGCTACAGCGAATCCAGAAAACGTGTTGCCACAGTTTGGGCAAACGTACCGGCCCCATCCTCTTTCTTGATCCCTTGGAACAGGATTGTAACATACTGAGCAATTGGGACAACTGAATTCAAAGAAAGGAAGTTGTAGACAGAAAGAAAAACTTCAACAGGTAAATCTGTAATTTTGAAGTTATAAAAGTTTAAACAAAATAAATCAAATAAAATGATGTACCTTATGTGATGTGTGATAGGTCACTCACATTCGTTCATTGGCTTACTATGCAGATCGCCGACGTATCGCCAAAACTGATGTTTCAAAAACATTAAGTTTATCTTCGTGCTATATATTCAAAATGACATTCAGATGGTAAAAGCCAACTGTGTTTTGACAATTTGCTGTACATTTTCCTTCATTAGTTGGTGAGAACCCAACATCTAACTGACTGTTCTACTTCCAAAAATTGTTGTTTCAAACTTTTGGCAAACTTCTATGAAGGCATCTGGCAACACCACAGTGCTTGGCATTTATGCAGCAATTGAGCTGATTTCATTTCTCTCTATTACATAGAGATAATTTATCCACAGAAAACTTTATAACCTTCCAAATATTTACTTTTAGATGAAGCCCTTGAATAGATAGTACGTTGAATGTTCAGTCAAGGCAACGTTCTAATTGTATCATTGTTATATATTAAGGATATTGCTGTTAAATATGCATTTTTTGTTCTATGATGATACAATTATGATCACATTTAAACCATGATGTCCTCCAATTGAATCACTAATTGACAGTATTAGGAGAGCAATAGCTATTGATTACACTGTGTAGGCTGTGGTAGGATTTGATTTTGTTATAAATAGGTCAATTTTCTTCACCATCAGCACATAGTCGCCCGGACCGCAACCAAAACAAAATGGGGGTGTGAGGAGAGCAGGGGGGGGGGAGGGTTGGTGTAAGTATAATATGTCATTGTATCTCAATGTTTAAGTCCGATGAGTTTAATACTTCCTTGGTGAAGTTTTCTCTTGGTTATTTACGGTAAATATGAAAACTGAATCCTCTGTAAGGATTCTTTAAAATATCAGTACTATTAAGATTCTACCTCTCTAATTAAATGACTACATTTACATCACTTTTTCCAGCTTCCATATTAAGTAGTCCCATGTGGTGTTCTGCATGAAGAAGACCTTTGCAATGATTTTCAGCTTCCAACATACAGCTCCTTGCTTGTGGAACTCACTCCCTGTTCATTTTAGAGATCACTGGACCCCACTCGAAATTAAGCGTGGCGTTAAAAAGTTTTCCTTAGTGTTATTAATCGTTACCTGCTATAGCACATCGCTCAACCTGTTTAGGTTGGATTATGTGCCGTATAAGACTATTATAATAATTGTTACAACCGTATACCTTCTTTGTAACGACTGTTCAGTACTTACTGGCTGACTGGCTTGTAGACAAACACTTTCTTCCACCAGCTTCTGTTGCAGCGATGGCAACCAAATTGTCTGAGCACCGCCGTCTGGCGATCCAGTTCTTGCAAATTCGCCATATTCAGGGGAACCAGTCCCTCGATTGGATCCATATCATGTTGCCTTCCCTGTTTTGAAGAAGAGAGATTCCTGGATATCTTTGGTTTTCATTTAAGGAGACCATCAAATTTTAATTTTCAAAATTAAAAAAAAAAAATTTAACCGAAAGACAGAGATATTTAAATTTCTCTTTTTTTCACTAGTTATTACTTGTGCGATGCAATGAGGAAGAAGGTTTCGGGCAAATTACTTTGCAAAATGAAAACTACAAATTAACCATAAGATTCTGCAGAACTACTCAACCAGCAACTCAATAGTGGAGTATTATGTTTCGATTAGCCACAGAGTGAGAATCAACAAAAACAAACAAAAATCATCCGTTACATTGTGTATGGAAGAATTACTGTCCGTTGAAGACGAGACAGAAACACATACTGTTTCAAAAGCATTCTGACAATATCTGGAAGATCGAAAATTCATTTTGGTAATAAAAGTGAATTTTTATTTATAAATTTTATATCAGATCTAGCTCCATTGTGGAGTATGATGTTGGGAGACTAACACATTTAGCACATATGTGCTATGCATCGTTATGCGTTAGACTGTGGCTATATTATGTTAAAGAATGGGTGGCCAGAAGTTTGTTAACGGACAAAAATGCGCCTCTGTGTTTGTTGCATTTCCTCCCCTAGACAAACCCAGACATAATCACAACTTGCCTCGAGAGCCTCCCTCCCACCCCCATCCCCGAAAGCATATTAATAATTCAAGATATTTTTATTCTGGTTAGGACTGCTCAGTACACTTCACTACACAATACTACACAATACTACACAGTAATACAGCCTAACCGAATAATTCAGTCTCAAACAACCATCTCTTTTCAAAAGCAGTCTTACAGTTTAAATTGATAATCTAACATTCAATTAAGAACTTACTACATAGTACTATATAGCAAACATACATTTCACTACACTTTCTTAACAGTCAGTATGTAGGCACTTGTTACATTGCATTATATAGCCAATAGCCACACTATAATTTACTACCGTTTACTACACTTTCTTAACAGTCACCATGTTAGGTACTAACTAAACTGTTGGGTTGGTGTTTGGGTGGATATAAGAGTTACTGTTTTCTTGTATTGTTCCCTCTATTTATTTATGGGGAGCGCTCTACTAGACAAGCCCCTTTGGATATTTTGGGAGTGCTTCCTTTCACAATTTTCCCTGCGGTTGATATGTTTTGTCACTTAGTTAACATCTCTGTATTTATATTGTGAAGAAACAAATCAATGAATGAATGAAACTGCATTATATAGCCACACTACATTTCACTACCCTCTCACTGCACTATCTTAACAGTAAGCACTTATGCACTTACTACATTGCAACTATATAGCCACACTTTATTTCACTACCTTTTACTACACTATCTTTAATAACAGTCACTACTACATTGCATTATATATCCACACTATATTTCACTACACTATCCTAAACAGTAAGCACTAAGGCATTTAGTACATTGCAACTATATAGCCACACTACATACAATACAAATTAGCCAAAAACAAACAATTGTTTGAATTCACTGCCTCCTCTTATTTTGAAGCAAACTAACCCCGGTCAACTTGTACTCTAGTAAAGACCTTGCTCTGTTTATTCTCTCCAAAGTCCCTCTGAAGCTGCATCTGACCGTTCCATTCTCGTGGATTTCAAATGTGATGTCCACAGCATCGTTTTCCACATTCTCTACCGCACGACATATCGCATGAATCTGACGAACGAGAGAGAGAAAAAAAACGATGTCATCAAAATTTTGTACGACTAGGGTGAGAGACATTTTTGTCACAAAGAAAACAAAAAATAATTAATCAAAATTAATCAAAGAAAATAAAAACGAGGGGGAAATAGAGAAATCCTTCACAATTCTACATACCGTAATATTTGGTAAAAATGGCTACTTATTAAAAGAAACATTTGCAAAACATTTTCACATTTTTCCGAACATCCATATTTTGGTTTACGGTGGTGTCCGGTGCAGGTAATTATGTCTCAGTGACAACACGGCTGCCGAGGCTATTGGTAAAATGCTTTCTGATAATTCACAACATAATTGACTATAATCTGACTTTTCTAGCATATTTATGGACAAAAGATGGCCATCTTGCTCATTTTAATGGAAACTCACCCTCCTGTTATTAGCTGCGATGTCATCGGTATGAAACCGTTGAAGCAAGTTCTCTTCTGCTATAAGAAGTGTCTAGTGAAGGAGCAAACAAAAAAGTTGTTTAAGTTTTTACCTATATTGTCACATAGCTCATCAGAAGAAAATGATATCTGATATTAAAGTTTTACCAAATTCTGATCTATACTCCGTGCTGTGAACTACCAATTGTGTTCCAAATTCCAATGTCTGAAAATATATGAAAATGGTTAATGACAACCCCAGAACATTTTTGGGTTATTTAACAGTCTCCAGCTACCCATCGTACTTAATTACTCATGCTTACCTATTTTGTCCCTAATTCCACATCCGCGACTTCCTCCTACGCGGAAAACACATAGATTTACTACCTTCATAATAGAGATTTGAACGGAAGAGGAAGTGCGCATAGTCCTGGATTTGGGATTTGGGACACAGTGCTAAAATGTTACCTAGTCAATCATGACGAGAATTAGTCCATTAACCACAGGTTGCATTTTTCAGCTCTCTTGACCTCTAGACCTCAACTTACTGAAACTTTATCTCTCCTGCAAACAGACTGGTGAGTTTGG
>KN886371.1:41080-51840 GCA_000934455.1 Apostichopus parvimensis
ATCTCTGTATTTATATTGTGAAGAAACAAATCAATGAATGAATGAAACTGCATTATATAGCCACACTACATTTCACTACCCTCTCACTGCACTATCTTAACAGTAAGCACTTATGCACTTACTACATTGCAACTATATAGCCACACTTTATTTCACTACCTTTTACTACACTATCTTTAATAACAGTCACTACTACATTGCATTATATATCCACACTATATTTCACTACACTATCCTAAACAGTAAGCACTAAGGCATTTAGTACATTGCAACTATATAGCCACACTACATACACTACAAATTAGCCAAAAACAAACAATTGTTTGAATTCACTGCCTCCTCTTATTTTGAAGCAAACTAACCCCGGTCAACTTGTACTCTAGTAAAGACCTTGCTCTGTTTATTCTCTCCAAAGTCCCTCTGAAGCTGCATCTGACCGTTCCATTCTCGTGGATTTCAAATGTGATGTCCACAGCATCGTTTTCCACATTCTCTACCGCACGACATATCGCATGAATCTGACGAACGAGAGAGAGAAAAAAAACGATGTCATCAAAATTTTGTACGACTAGGGTGAGAGACATTTTTGTCACAAAGAAAACAAAAAATAATTAATCAAAATTAATCAAAGAAAATAAAAACGAGGGGGAAATAGAGAAATCCTTCACAATTCTACATACCGTAATATTTGGTAAAAATGGCTACTTATTAAAAGAAACATTTGCAAAACATTTTCACATTTTTCCGAACATCCATATTTTGGTTTACGGTGGTGTCCGGTGCAGGTAATTATGTCTCAGTGACAACACGGCTGCCGAGGCTATTGGTAAAATGCTTTCTGATAATTCACAACATAATTGACTATAATCTGACTTTTCTAGCATATTTATGGACAAAAGATGGCCATCTTGCTCATTTTAATGGAAACTCACCCTCCTGTTATTAGCTGCGATGTCATCGGTATGAAACCGTTGAAGCAAGTTCTCTTCTGCTATAAGAAGTGTCTAGTGAAGGAGCAAACAAAAAAGTTGTTTAAGTTTTTAGCTATATTGTCACATAGCTCATCAGAAGAAAATGATATCTGATATTAAAGTTTTACCAAATTCTGATCTATACTCCGTGCTGTGAACTACCAATTGTGTTCCAAATTCCAATGTCTGAAAATATATGAAAATGGTTAATGACAACCCCAGAACATTTTTGGGTTATTTAACAGTCTCCAGCTACCCATCGTACTTAATTACTCATGCTTACCTATTTTGTCCCTAATTCCACATCCGCGACTTCCTCCTACGCGGAAAACACATAGATTTACTACCTTCATAATAGAGATTTGAACGGAAGAGGAAGTGCGCATAGTCCTGGATTTGGGATTTGGGACACAGTGCTAAAATGTTACCTAGTCAATCATGACGAGAATTAGTCCATTAACCACAGGTTGCATTTTTCAGCTCTCTTGACCTCTAGACCTCAACTTACTGAAACTTTATCTCTCCTGCAAACAGACTGGTGAGTTTGGGAGAGTGTTGATTTGTTCAAAACTTGCTATGTCTGCCTAGATCTGATAGTGATTTGGCTACTAGCTGTGTGATGAGTTGCATAATAGACGAATAGGTAGCTCAACTACGGTGAGAAAAGATCACTCAGCTAACCAACTGGAAAAACCTGCCGTTCAGTAAATACGGCGGGTTTTGGATGCAACCTACAGCTAATGGACACTTTCGCGGCATGATAGCATAGGTAGATGAGGAAAGTGTATAAGTAGACTAGCAAAAGAGAAGCAAAGTAAATTATATGCAATCTTCAGTTCAGTGGTTTCATGGGGACCAAGCTGAGGCAGGATCCTACTCGGACTCATCTCTCTCTCTTCCCTCTCCTCCCTCCCCCCCCTCCCCCCGGACCTCGGTATTAGAGAAAGAATTTGAGGTACACTATGTTGGATGATGGGGGATGCTAGGTGGTGGCTCCAGGAGCAAGAATGAATTCAGTATGTGCACATCTGCCTTAATTGTTGTACTCTGAAAGCAAGGCTTGATATGGTAGGGAATCAGCCTAGCTTACACTACTCTACAATATCTGCTCTACTATGCCACTCACATAGTTTACAGACTACATGGATTGTTACCCTTTTATTATGTGTACTTGGCATATACCTTGTTGTCATATATATTGCATATATTGTGTATTACTAGCGTTATGTACCATTCTCATTGTGCTATGTAGTATTGTAGGTACACAGTGCTGTTTAGGGCTATAGCAAATATGTTCCTGTACTGTACTGACTCACTGGGAATGGTGACTGTTAACTTTCTCATCACGCCCCATGTTTACTTTGTATTGTATTACCTGCCTAGGTCAGGTCAGGTCACAAGTTTCTAATTATTGTACCTTATAATTTTGTAATGTTGACAATAGAATTGCACCAATCGAGTTGTACCAGCCTTCAGGGGTTACACATGTTCTTTTTGATTCTCTCATTTCCCCACAGGTACCTACAATATAAGCCTGTGTTAATCTACCATAGTCAGATGAATAATTCCCAGTTTTGGGAATTATTGACCAAAACTAATTTCACTATTCTGGGCATTGAAAGTATGTATGTATGTATGTATGTATGTATGTGTATGTATGTATGAAATATGTATGTATGAAAGTGGCAATTATCTCTTGCAGACATGCTGATTGTAAGTGATTTAGGCCTAGGCCTACTCAAAGATAAAGTTTGTGTAGCTTAATCACCTATGAATTGATCAAATGTTGGAAATTAATTCTACCATGAGTTGCATATGGCATTGCAAATTTTGCTAATAGGAAGGAGGATGTGATCATCTGCAACTTTTATAAATTAAAGTGTTTCATATTCTAAATATGCAAATTGTTTTCCTCTCATTAATTTTGTGTTTTATGGCTACGTACATTTCTAGTATTGGGTCTAGTCTACCATTTGCTGCGATTTTCACCAAGAAAGCCATCAGCACTTCATAGACCTAGGCTAAGCCTGTGGAATTTAAGCCTGTTGACTATCTCTTACAAGCCACAACTATGTACATACCGTTTCATCTCCCATCTTGATGCCCCTGCTGTTGATGTCCTCAAACGGAATCCCACCAAACTGAAATTACACAGCGGCCACCGGGTAAGTCACTTACTGCTTTATGGGATTGCCTGGCCTTTCAGCTATACCTGCTCAATTGAGCTACGATTACGAATATCCAGTTGTTATGTAAGGCACGTTATTTTACACTAGTATGAAGTAGGATCGTCTACCACTGCCACCACTAGTAGTAGTACTACTACTTGTACAACAGATCAGTGAGTAGTACTAAATGGTAACAGTACCGACATCGATGGATGCAATAACTTAGGCATGGTCTAAGTTTCTCACGCCGCTGCCTAAATTTAAGAAGATATAGTTCTTAACAAATGCTCAATTTATCATTTATGTTCGGTAAAATCGCGAATAGAAACTAAAACGTTCATTACGTCGATCCTAATGATATCAGTTACAAATAAGAGACAGCTGTCACGGCGTACTAATCGTTAGCCTACCACTTTACTTATGTTGCATATCCTGCCTGTAATACATTTATGAGTTTGCTGTATATTATGTATTGAAATTGAACTAATACAATAGGTTTCTATGATATATACACGTCAACGTGAAGGGCGAGGTCAGAGGCAAATCATTGGACCTGGGAGCGAGATTTTTTTTTCCCAGCACGGTAAAGGCCATCATTTGCATACCTCGCTTCTCATTGGCTGGGGTCTGTATACATAAGATTATTACAATATCAACTAGTATAGCAGCTGCTGCACTGAATCGCTCATCACAAACCACATTTCACAAGGCCACTTTGCTACACTCAAAAAAGAAAACAGCCTAGCAGCAGAATGTAAAATGGTACGTGTTTGAGTAGAGTTAATTTATTTGTCGGCGTGTTATGCCACGGGTGTAGAGGGTCTGTGGTTATGTATCGTACAACTCTGTTGCTGTAAATTTAAAGAAGTTAAATCAAACCGAAACAGTTTGAAGATGATACAAAAAATCACCATATAATATAAACGTAAGACAATTTCTGTGTTCAATAACTATAATCCAAAGTGGCAGTGGTACTACTAACATGCGGCACGACTAAATACTAGGCCTAATTCTTTCGCATTATATTATCTGAAAACCGTGCCAAAGGGTCATAATAAACCGTTTTAAAGGGTCATAATTTTGAAAATCAATGTCTCTGCTCAAAATTAAGAGTCTATCAGTTTAAATTTAAATGCATCTCAAGTAAATAGTCAACCAGAAACGATCAAGCTGTCCAATGTTTTTAAGCAGTTTTGAAGCAAGCAAACGCCTGATACTTATTTGCGTACATTGCCATCGCAGTACTCTGTACAACAAGTTCCACCATCACTTCGAAGCTTCACCCTTGTCAAAACTAACTTATTCGATTTATTGGCTTTTCAGCTTTGGATCATCAACCTAAATAATCCTTACCTTCAAAGAAGGACAGTCATCTACAATGAGACGTGTACACTTACAGTCCATGGTCGCAGTATCATGTTTTACGAACTTATTGATGTAAATGTCAACAAACAAGTCAGCGCAAAAGCAAAGAAAAAACATTTCAACATTTTTTTAAACAAAGTTGTTTCAAGACAGTCACCAGTTCATACAGTACGTGCATGCGAATCACTATCCATTGAGTGCACGTGTATGTTCATGTACATACACACGCATAGCGTAAGCAAGAACTTCCCAAGTCAACATCCAAAGCCAATGAGAAGCGAGGTATGCAAATGATGGCCTTTACCGTGCTGGGAAAAAAAATCTCGCGACCTGGGAATCCCCTACGGTAGCTTTCACACAACATCCAAAAAGTGTGAAAGTTATACCTACGGAGGCATTTAATGGACTTATATATTACATCAGCAAGAGCGTAGTAACCAGTTTGAAGAGTTTCAGGCAGCCAAATGGATATGTAATTCCATGTTCAGCTCCGCCTATCATAATATGCCGACTGGGATAGGCCTGTATTCGTCATTCTCTCTTCTAAGGGCGATTGGTTGAACTGTCTCTGTATATGTACTATTACGTAGTACTTTAATAAATGCCGACATTGACGAATGTAGTGAGGGCGTAATATAAAAACAGTTAACACGTTAATACTAACAATGCTAGGTTATATCAGGGAGTTGTTCCATAACAACTCCCTGGTTATATTGTACGGTTATATACCGCAACATCCACACCTGCTCCCCCTACAGGCAGTAAGCGCACCACGTGGTCTGGAAAACTTAATAATCAATTAGTTAAGATCCATTACAATCCTTAACGGTATACTTTCATTCATAACACAAAAATAAGATAAACAGGACTCGTTTAGCTCGAATTTCACCAAGGAACCAGTTACTTTTTATTAGTCAAACTTCTGCATGTTCTCATCAATGTCGTGTTCGTTATGTGTGGGCCGTCGCAAGGCTTAAATATTAACAACTCTGTTGTAAAATGGAAAGACACGCAACTGTATAATTAATGACTGTTGACACGGTGCACAACTTTTTCGGAAGCTTTCGGGTTTTTTATTCAACCTTCTTATGCCGAATATTCTTCTGGCGGAAGAAGGTTGAATAAAAACATAAAGAATTTATTGGTTTTCTTTACGTATACTACATCTTTAGAAGTTCTGTAATTAGAATATTCCCTGGAACCGGGGAAACAGTGTGTAGAATGGTTACAGTTAACACAAACAGACACTGCACAACAACGATTTCACCGTCATTATTGCAGTGCGCGTGCGCGGGACAATAATGACTTTACTGGCCAACTGAACGATACCTACATGACTGGAAGTTGAAACTGAAAGTTTCATTTAGTCTCTGTACATTTGCAGTTTCAGAGGCTAGCTGCGTACCCAACTTATTCTGAGCCTGTAACGTCGCTCACAAGCGCCCTTACTTTGTAGGTACCTCTAAGATTATACTCCCTGGCAGCGTATTTTTTTTTCCTAGGACGAATAAGGGCATCGGCCAATCAAATCCCTGGATTCCAGATATGTGACGCTTTTTCAAAAAACATGTTCTGAATCTTTTTTCCTAGTTTTGACCCCAGATTATGAACGACAATCCTTCATTTCCTTCAGAACTGGATCCCTAACCCACGTTCTAAATCCTAACTCTGATTTCAAACGAATTTGTAAATTCCTGAAAAATCTGAAACCCTTATTCGTCCTGGGAATAAAAATTAGGCTCCCTGGCATGTGTGGTCCGCCCCCTAAAAATAACACCATGAACAACCGACAGGTTATTCCTAAAGCACTCCACGCGCTCTACAATACTGCGTATTTGCAGGCAAATTCAGTTCTAGTTTATATATAGAGTTTCTGAATGTAACAATAATAAACTCACCACTATATATATATAGTTACTATTCCTATGAGAAAATATTCTACCAATAGAAATATGATTAACGACGTTCTGGACAGGTTTGACGAGTATGCGATGCGGTATAACATTAAGTTATGTATAGGTGAGACCAGTTTCCCCTTATACTCTGCTGCATAAACTGGGATAATATCACTATTGTGGCACAGCTGCATGGTATAGTAATGGATGACCAAGCAATGCACCTTGAACTAATTGCAACACAGCGGGCGACATTTCTTCTTTGTTAATATAATAACGTTAAACCATAAAGCATGTAAATATTTTAATTACCTCATCAAAGCTTATAAAACAACCATTTAGTTACTACATATACAGCTGAGCGTGCCGCGTGGGAGTTCTAAGTTGGTGCTTTTGATGTGCACCTGGTTTTACATACGACGTAGCATTTCTCAAAACCATTGTTATATATAAGTGTGTCGGTTATGGAGCGAGGCATAGTACCCACCCCGTTATCCCCCCTCACCCTATCCTAGCCCCCCCTGGTGGACAGTCTTGTACCTGTATCCCTCCGCCCTATAGGTACACGTGCATTCAAGTGTATAACCAGGGAGTTGTTATGGAACAACTCCCTGGTATAACTCAAGGGTATAGCACAAAAGATAACCAATCTTTGCATTTGATCTGTCCCGCAATCTAGAATTCTAATCTAGAATAATTGTATAGGATACTCCGCTATACTGCATACGCCAGCTATCTGCGCATCAATCTATCCGATTTTGAACTTGGTTTCCTAGCAAAGTAACCTAGCAATATGTATGATGGGGCCATAGCTTTCCCCCGAATTGAAAAAAATAAATAAATAAAAACCAGAAGACTTCGGAGAGTAAAATTTCTTAGATCGAATACTCGTTATAACTCCCCTCTCGGCTACCTCCCCCCGCCTTTCAGCACCCTCACAATCATGCAATAGGCTTTATAAGGCTATACGCGTATATACGGCGAATTTCGGATAGCGCATACATGCATGTCTCTCCTGTAACTTTTCTTCAATTATTTTGATATTAATAATAATGAATTTAGTTATTGCGGTGGGGACCTTTGTATGCAAGGGCTAGAGGCAAATGAAGGATTGCATAAGGGAGGAGTTTGTACATGGGTTGTTGAAGACCACTCTCATGTAGGGGAGAGGCTGGTGCCCCCCCCCCCCTTCTTCAGAAAAGAATTAAATATCAAATGCTGCATTCCGAAACATATGTAAATTATAGATAACGTGCAATTACGTCCGATAGCAAAATTGTGCGAATATAAACTCTTAAAATTTGGTGTGTCAAAAGTCCCCTGACTAAACGTCCACCCCCCCCCCCCGACTGACGATGGAGGTAGGGTGTCATCCCTTCCCCCTCCTACTGGTGGATGGGGTTTAAAGTTTGATGCCGTCAACTGCATAAGTCTTTAATGTTCTATGGATGACGTCAATAGTAATATATATATGATCAGGTCTGACACTGCATGCAATGTCAATGACTACAAAGGCGAAAGTTTGAGTATGGGCAGACCGTGGGAACGATATAGAATATATGGTGATTGCAGGCATGGGGAGGGTGGGATGGGGGGGGGGGCGGGAGGCACATGAGGGCTATATGGGTGAGAAATAAATCAGGTGCCCTCGGGTCTAGCATATACTTCACAGTGTAAACAAGGAGACATGTAGTGAATGAAAAAAAAAATATGTAACCGAGAATGTGTTACTGCATGTGGTATTTCATATACAATTGTAATCTTAATATTTCGCTTCTCGGCCTTTTGGCTAAGATCATGTGTGGTATATGTTCCCTTTCGAGGGGAATGGTGATGCACACCCGACGATGATCACACTGTCATAGTCCCGATGCAAGGGGACTGGGGTTGAGAGCGGATCAGTCGTTCGGTAGTTTGGTTTTCGTGCCCAGGTTCTTTCCTGGGCGACTTTTCCTTAAAAAAAGAATCTCATATTTTTCTTTCGAATAGAAGATCGACACCTTTATAGCCTATAGCTGATTGTGGTGGTCAGTTTTTTCAATGTGTTAGGATAGAATTTGATCTAATAAACTAATTCCTAACTTGTCAACTGAGAAACAAAAGTCACCTTCCCCTATTTCCATTTGCCAAATTCTGAGAATAAAACACAGTCTGTTTACTTTCCGGGATCGATTGCAAATACCGCATAGATTAAGCCTATATCATTATGTACAGGTGTTATATATGGTGAAAGTAAACCGATATTGTCAAACTTGGTATGTGGTTATGAAAAGATTCTTAATATCTCCACCATGCAGCCACGGTTCTATAGTTAATGTATATATCATTGGCATCGTGCATCGACATAAATCATAACCATTGAATATTCGGTCAATAACACATGTCGCTATATCATATATTCTTAGCAAATGGTAGCAACATGATCACGTGACTTTACTCGTCCAACGTGATTAATGAACCTACCTTCCATAATAACAGACAAACCAGCGTTCATCTTCGACTTTTTATAACATCGATTTACGAGAAGCCTCAGGGCTGAAAATGATTAATATTAATGTCAATGTGAAGTTAACCGTAGCCGAAGTATCAAGAACTAGCCATACAAGCCAACCGTGCATACAATTGCGCATATGATCATACTCCGTGTGTGCATGATAATGATACACTGATGCCAAAAGAAGGAGTAAAAAAAAAACTCTTCATAAAGCTTAATAAACAGCAGCTTCTTGATTTTCTTCTCGGCAAATAGTTATACTAGATCTACACTGAATTCCTCCAAGGTTTGTGAAGGTGCAGCCAAGTGCGGTGATTAATTGCTTCAAAAGACACGCGGCGGAAACTACTTTAATTTGCTAACTATCAGCTCTACAATCGTTCCGTATCCTCGTTAGATTGCGCAATGTATTTGGTGACTCAGAAATGTACCACACGTTATTTAACATTCGACGTAGTGCCCAAAGATATTCGATTTAGTTTGCTATACTTCACATCAAATCATTACATGTACTTTTAAAAGACATGAAATTTGTCCCATTTGGCCTTCCATGTATTCTAATCGGTGGTAAATAAATCAATCACCAGGCCGTCGGCGCTCGAAGTTCATGGAATCCAGGTCAAAAGTTTATGCTGACTGTCGCGTCATTATTCGTTATCGCTCCTACACAGTTCCGTACTCTGGCAAATTATCACGGTGTCTGTAAGACCCGTACACGACTGGAAGAAACGTCTATGGCAAGCCATGTGGGACAAACACTGCATAATATATCCGCGTATTAATTGGAATTTATACGCGTATTAATTGGAATATATACGCGTATATATTATTAGCCAATCATATGGCTTAAATATATCCGCGTATTAATTCGAATATATACACGTATTAATTCGAAAATATACACGTATTAATTCGAATATATACACGTATTAAATAAAATACATATGGGGATTAAATCCAATATATGCACGGATTAATTAGAATATACACGAAAAAACATTTCCGCTCTTGCTGTGTACATATATACCAACGATAAATGTTTTGGCGGGCTCGCGAGATCGCTTCAAAAAGCGAAACTTTACACATGTAGGCTACAACACATGTATATTCGAATTAATACGCGTATATATTCGAATTAATACGCGGATATATTATGCGGTGTTTGTCCCACATGGCTTGCCATAAACGTCATGTGTGTATAGGGATGGTAATATGGTATCGTGGTGGTCTATAGGCGCGGGAGGACAGGGGTACCACAATGAAGGTTCGCGAACAGGATTTCAAGGGGAGAGGGAAAAATTCTGAATCCTCCCCGACTGATTTAGGTAGGTCCCATGAAATATTTATGGAAGGCCCAGTGGCGGAGCTAGGGGTATTGGTCAGGGGGGCGAGAATGTTCTGTAGGGGCGCTTTCGACACTATCTAAGCGGAGCGCCACCACAGGTTGGCGCGGAGCGTACAGAAAATTTTTGAGTAAAGATTTCCGGGACTTGCTAAATTGCAGATAAACGAAGAATAAATAGCTGTTAGAGCATTTTGTCAGAAAATTACACCAACAAAATGTGGCAAATGTCAATAGGTAGATGAGAGCGCAATAAAAATTGGACGCCCCGCCACTGGGAAGGCCCAGTCGCGGATCCGGGATTTTCTTAGGCAGGCCTGTGGTGTGTACCCACTGGCGGATCCAGAGCCTTTGTTTGGGAGGGGCCAAAGTGGCATTAGAGTGATATGGGGGAGGGGTCTAAGGGTGCCCCCTCCCCTTTGGAAAATTTTATATTGCTGAATGCCCTCAGATGCAATTTGGTGCGACAAAAGTGTACAATGGTGATGTTAATTTACTTCTAAAAAAAATGTTTCCCAGGTGTAA
>KN886372.1:5825-33777 GCA_000934455.1 Apostichopus parvimensis
GGTTCTTACCTGGGCGACTTTTTCTTAAAAAGTATTGTATACCTTATAATACCAAATGCATTACCACGCTGACGCGCACATAGAGCTAAATAAATCCAGGCCATGAGGCAGTTATTTTTTTTAAATGTTAATGTTAATCCATTGTTATATAGATCCTAATAACCCAATCTTTAACTTCATATTAACAACAAAGCACCCTGGGCCCATTCATCACCATCTCTCCTTGACAAAAGTGTACTACATTGTAAAAATATATCATTTTGAAGCCATAAAGTCGTAAGTTTTCCCATTGAGTTTGTGTTTTGTGGAACGGGCCTTATGGTCGGTGTATCAGACTATATAATCCAGTCGTTTTTTTTATGACAATCATTTCTCAATAATTAAAAATGTTATGTAAATACAAACTGAACTAATAGCACAGCAGTTTTATTGGTGTGCAAAATCGAAATTAATTTTGGGCCTAAAGTAATCCTTAAAGAAGGCAATCGTCGGTTATTTCTGATTATTAACAAACTTCAACTAGGCCTTTGTCCTCCAAACATCCAAACATATTTGCATTTCTGGTCTTACAACTCGCAAATATTTGTCCTGAGCGAATAATAACGAGTAGGGCCATACTTTCATTTGAATACAGGTAAAAGTATTTTAGGATCTGAACAGACGTATACAACGAATAAACTGTTACTTCAATAACACCCAAGTACGAGTACTGCCAACAAAGTACTCGAGTACCAATCGAATATTAGTATCGAATGCACTGCAAATTACAGCTTCTGTTGTTTATGTGGACTCGGTTACTCGACCACGATTGTAATGGTCTCGTTCTTGATTCGGTCTCAGATTCATCATTTGATACAATGTATAGCTATAGTGCTATACAAACAGATAACCATAAATGTATGAAAGTATCAGTCTATATACATATAGGCAGCTATAGGGTGGCTTTAGCACTTCCAAAATGTCGGCCCATACCCCCCCCCCCCAAAAAAAATGCTTGCTTGCCCCAACCCCAACAAGTTTGGAATTTTTGGTGCCATCACCAAGAAGACAACAAAATTAAACATATTGTACTGGAATTCTGTGTTTCTTAGAGATACCGAAATAACTACAGAAAAGCAATGCATATGATAAAAAGCAAGAGAAGTCCGCACTGGTATGTATTTGCATTTCCCCTCTGTGTATGATGTTTTGATCAACCATGTTTTTGGCTGATGTTTAGCCCTCCCCCCCCCCCACTTCCCCATATAACAAGATACTATATATGGACCCGGGTTCCCTTTCTAGATCTGCCCTGGAAATGAAGTCAGTGGACATTATCCATCGTGGAAAGATTGAAATCAATGTTGTATTGCTGGTGATACCGCTATGTGCAGCTGCTGTAAACACACTTGGAGAGTTGTGTATTAAATCAATATGGAAACGCTCAAAAGATTGGCAATTTTCATTACTTCTTCCGCTGGATTGCGTATGATTAAATTGTACATAATTCAAACATCGATCGATGTACGAGGCTGCAGACTCGTCATTTTGTTGCATAATTGCTAATAAATGATTTTAAAAGATTTGAAGTCTCAGTATTGACCCCTAATATATTAGAAAAAAACAAATACTGGTCATGATAAAAATGTCAACCACAATACTTTTGAACCTTTTTACAACTCATTCTAGCATGGCATGCTTAAAGGCATTGAAGACTCGCCACAAACAGCGTGCCGCCGTCTTTAAAAAGTTAACTTTCCGTTGCTGCAAGTGAAGTTTTTCTCTTGTTGCTACAAAATGCAGACAGTAATGAAACGTGATACCTTGTTATCTTTAGCTGGACCTGAAATGTCCATCGCTGTACCGTTTGTACACTGTGCTGTGGGTATTGACCACAGCTGTATGTACTGACTGTACACTAGTGTCTAATTACCGACGGTAGCAAGCTGTGTGTGTATTTTCTGGGATCGATGGTGGTGTTTAACACTTCTGTTACACCTCATTCGAAACTAGGTCAGATTACCGGCATGAGACGTTCTTTGTGCGCGAGTCTTCACACCCTTTAACGTTGGGGAGGACGGGCGGCAGTTATGATGACAATCTGAAGATGTCTCTATGCTTTTTATTCTGTGAAGGCTAATGGGCTAGTAAATTTACTAATGGGCTAGTAAATTTCTTAAGAAACCCTAACTATACGCCAGATAGGTAGGAGCACACCACTATCGAATACAGTTTCACCAAAAAGAGTGAAACTTCTGTAGCTTAATTACCGTTATTTTCCTATTCATTTTCCATTTACATACACACTGCATAATGAAAATAAAGCCCCTTCCGAAGTTTGCACAAGATAAAAAAAAGCACTTTCAATTCCGTACCATGATCAGGTAAATTTCGTTATCGAGACTCCAGAGGTTCCACAAGAGGGCTTGTGATATAGCGACTGTATGCGTCAGTAAACAAATATCCTGCGTTGCTCTCTGAAGGCATCATACGTGGTCCGTGCTGGTGCCCTTAGACCCCCAAAGCCGATTAAACATATTTTGTGACATATGGATCGATAACACGCTTATCTATGTAGCTGTACAGAGCCATAAATAATATGTATGAGACAGGCATGAAGAAAAATTGACCTGACCAGGGACCAGCGGTGTCCTTCGTTTGACCTTGGGTAGTTCGTCGCGTCCGTCAAAATCTTTGTTTCCATTTACGAAAGCATAATAAAAAAAGTTTGAAATGAGGAATGTATAAGAGAAGAAGTTTAATTTATACTTCAATGATTCTAATGAAACTCCAGTAAGTTGTTCAACAGTAATCTTATTGCCATTGAACGTTTGGCATATCATTGTTCACTCAATCTGGCCAGGGAACTATTTACGACTCCATGATTGTGACCTGTGAACTATTTAGTGTGTCGGTGCATGTACTGTGTATCATTGCATGGAAACTTACTTGAACAGCACTGGAGGTGTGGTCAACAACTCGAAACAGAGTTGAAAAGTTCCGTGTTCTTGTCCGCATTTTCTGAGGATTTGCTTCTCCTGAAAAGGAGTTTGCATCCAAAATGTCTTTGATCATCGTAGTCGCGGAAGCTAAAACCCTGCCTAATCTTGAACGGTTTGGAAAAATCGACCCATTCGTCGAGATTACCTTTGCAGGTTAGTTGTAGTGAACGTTAACTCTAACTTAGTTAAACTTTAACACAACAAAACTCGAGCCATGCTTATCATAATTAATATTGCTACTAGGCATAGTACTTTAAGTTAATAATACCAGCTACTAACTTTGGCCTTCTTGTAAGTTGTGGTCAGCAAGTGTTACGTGTCGTTAGGCCCATATGCTAACCATAAATAAATTAATGACAGTACAGATATTTCAGCTGCCATTCTCAACTTAGTTAGCCACTGCTTAAGAATTTTTGTTGATATTTTTTTAGTCTTTAATTGAATAAAACTAGCAGTTGCTAGGAGTAGGAGGAGCATCGGGGAGTAGAACGAGGGGTAGATCGTGTTGTAGATCGTGTAGTGTTAGTACTATACTAGTAATAGGCCTAGGCCCTACTGGTCATTTTTTTGTCATTTGTTTCTTTGATTATTGGTAACGGCATCAAGATACAGACTTGGGCTTCCTAACCCGGTCCCTATAGTTGTATTACCTAAGTTAAGATGCAGTATTTTGGTGAGGAGAAGGGGAAGGGGCAGTTGGTAAAAACAAGTTTTCTTCATGGTCAAAGGTTTGTTCTGTTCTGGTTTTACACAAATTACAGCATTTTAATGTATATATCCGAAAATGTTTGCTTGCCTCCACTGTAACTTTCCTGGGGGATCTTAACAGTCGCTTGTAGGCCTTTACCATAGCTGACCTAACATAATTACTTTATACGTCAATTGTTGAAACATCGTACATATCCAGTCATCATCTACACAATGACCAAAAAAGCAACTTTTTGGAAGAATTCATATTTACAGAGCTCTGTGTTGAATAACAGTCATGACTATAGACTGTAGTACATTCGACTAATTATGCTGTCATACATAAAATATACATAAATAGTGACAGTAATTGGTGATTTAAACTTGTGCATCATACCATTTGCCCATATTGTATGCATTATAAAACTGCCCAAAGATTATTTTTTGGTCAGTTATGAACAATCATAGACCTAACAATTGCTAGTGCACACTTTCATTTTCATTTGTTTTATCACAACATATGGAACAAGTATATATATTAGTTAGTATCTGGTGATGTCCATACATTACAAAGGGAAGTGACCTAAAAACCTTTGTACAGTTTCTCTATGAGGTCACTCCCTGTATATCACAGTTAAACTAATACACATGGAAAAATATATATACAACGAACAAAAACAAAACATACAAATAATTAAAGCAATGTAATAGAGGGAAATGTGGTAATAGTCAGTAATATCTCTAATAGCTATTTCTTATTTTCCTTCTGAAAGATGAAACAGTGCATATTGTTTAATATCCTGTGGCAATGAGTTCCAGAGAGAATTTGCACGATTTGTCAAATAATGTTTGGCAGCATTAGTTCTAAAAAGTGAATTGTGAAGGTTATCAGCTGGCCTAGTGTTATAATTGTGGATTTTATAATTGTAGGTAAAGAAATTTGTGAAATTTGCTGGGAGTAGATTATGAACAATGCTGTAGGTAAAGGTACCTTGCTATATATATTAACATGTAAGAGATCAACGAGCTTGAGCAAATGTAGAGAAGAAAACAACTTACTAGTATCATTAGTATATTATATGTTTAGCATGTGATATATGTGATATGTGATGAATTGCTTTCTTTTGTAACAGTATTAGTGTGTTGAAGTGAAAGTTGTATCCACCAGACCAGATAGTTTTAAAGCAGTATGTCAACTGTATTAAAATAAATGTAAAATGCAAAGAGTGAAGAATACTTTTTGGAAGGAAATGTTTAACATTGAGAGTTCCAGTTGCCTTAGCAACCTTAGTGAAAACAGTGTCAGAATGATTTTTTCAAGTTAATCTCCATCAATTTCAATGACACCAAGAAATATTGTATGATCTACCTTGTGAATGCAAATGTTACTTCTAAGTGTTAAGTTTAGGTAAACAGTATAATTGTTTTTACTAAAAATAATGTAACTGGTGTTGCCCACATTTACTGACAATTTGTTACCAATCATGATAAGCTTGTAATTCACGGCATACTGTATCCTCCATCCCTTTCAAGTCAATTCCCTGTAAAATATGTTTGTATCATCAGTAAAGAGAATATGCGACATTTGAGACATATAAATCATTTACATAAATATTAATACAATAGAACCTTGGGGCACACCACAAATGATATTCTGAGAGTCACAATAAGTTCCATGAAAAGTTGTAAATTCTTTCCTGTTACAGCTCTAGGTAGCTACTGTACTGATCCACTTTAAGCCATTGCCTCGCATACTTTAATGCTAAAGCTTCTTTAATAAAATGTTATCGAATAAATCCTGTCAAATAGCTTTTGATAAGTCCAGGAAGACACCAACACAACATTGTTTCAAATCCAGAGCAGTAGTTACTTTATCGACAGCATCTG
Source organism: Apostichopus parvimensis (assembly GCA_000934455.1). Taxonomy (NCBI): domain Eukaryota; kingdom Metazoa; phylum Echinodermata; class Holothuroidea; order Aspidochirotida; family Stichopodidae; genus Apostichopus; species Apostichopus parvimensis. Next base: position 11,381 of record KN886372.1, read on the forward strand.
CCAGAGCTTAGAGTTCCCTGAAGTTATCAAAACCAGCAGCCTTGTTTGGCTTCAGACAATTCAAAACAACTTTGACATTAATTGACAACTTCTACATCAGTATACATCTAATAGACCATTAAGTGTTAACCAGCCAAGATAAAAACATGGTGTTAGTTTGGAATTGTAAGTGAGCAGAAATTTACACAGCAGGTACTCAAAGTACTTAAAGAAAATTAACAAGCACCACGTACTTAATGAAAATTCACAAGCACCACTACCTTCCAGGTGCAGTCCAAGCTCTTTGGGTGGAGAACTGAATCCTTTTATGCTGGTTTATCTTTAGCCGGATACAGTATATACATTCTTCTAGCTGCAAATAATATCACCCCAAGATCAAACTAGTTCTGTCATATCTGTGAAGAGTCATGTACTTTAAGGTATAAAAGTAGATTGGTTACATGTACTATAGAGAGAGATTCTTACACTGAAGTTGCCCATACTGTACATATTGCTAAGATGCTCACATTCAAAGGGATTACAAAAATCATCACATTTTTGCATTGTTCGTCACTTGGTTGATACTGTACGTGTACCATATTTGAAACTTAACCGCTTCGATGTAATTTAAAAGAAATCCTGCTAAAATTGTATAATTTGAGAAGTTTGACTTGTAATATAATATTCAAATGATGCTGGTGCTGCATTAGTTGGTATTTGAAATGTGAATTGGTTAGTGTGAGTTTGTTGCTGTGAAATACAGTATACATGTTGTAGAATAGTTACAAATAATTCTCAACTGATGTCTCTGTACAGTATCTGTGCCTGTGATGTACAAACCAATGTTACAATATGAACGAACTGCAAGTGTACCTGTATCTTTCATTTATCTTTTCTATATTTTACTTTTATCTTTGATGCTGGTACTGAAACTAGAATTTCTAATCTTTTACAGGTACAAAGAAGAAGACTGAAGTGCAGAAAGATACATTGGATCCTACTTTCAATGAGGTAATATATTGAGGAATATGTGAGGTATATAGATAGGTGGACGAATACCGATGTGATTTTACTAAGAGAAAGCTGTGTTATAAATATTGAACACATGATAAATCTTTTACTGTACCTAATAAATAGCTCAACATTGTTACAAATCATAGAACTTGCAACCTATATGTTACAAGTTTTAGTTTTAAATGAAGTAGTGAGTATTTTTGATTTTTTTTTTTTTACATGATCAACAAGTTATACTTCACAGTTAACAAAATGTGTCAAATTTGAGGAGTTCTGAAAGATGTTTATTGTCATTTGATGTGTAACTTTTAGTAAATAACCATCAGTTACTCTCTTAACGTACACTGTTAGATTTTAAATGCATTAAGAGATTGGTTGTTTACAGTATCTTAGAACAAGTGTTGTGGAGTGACATTTGGATTTTTGGCACATTATAAGGCAGTGAAGACTTGCAAAAAGAAACAATTTGTAAATAATTTAGGAGTCTAAATCTGAATAAGATCCCATTTTACTTGCACCTGCCTACTGTATAATAAATGTGATTCCTGGAGAGGATGGCTTCTGAATGTGTTTTTTAATTATAGAAATAGTCCAGGTAGAATATTAACTTCTCTTAAATGAGATTTAGACAGGTTCCAGACTTTTGGTTGGAGAAGGTCCTGTAGTAATGTCAATGTTGTGAAGCTATTTTAAATAGCATCCAGATAGTTCTTCCTCTCTTCAACACCACCTGGAAGTCTACTGTACCTGAAGACAAGCATGGACTATTTTTAATATTACATGAAAAAATGTTAAAGTTTTAATGTTAAAGTAGGAATAACATTGTGGTCTGCCATTTGGATTTTTAAACATAACATTTCAAGTTTGAACATTTCAAGTTTTGGATGCTTGTGATCTTTAGACTGTGTTTTGTAATTTGTAAGGTTTGGACTTACCCTCATATTTTATAGGGTTTGGAAGCATGTATGTAAGGTTTGATTTGTGATTTTCTGCATCCAATAGACTCATCGTTCCATAAAACTGCCATGTTTGTACTGTATAGCTGTACTGACATGCATCCCAAAGTCACCACACCCTTTCATCATCCCACACAGTTTGAACTTTGGTCTGAGCAGTATTTGTCCTCATGGGAAATACTATGTAAACCAAACCATCACTAAATGTTACCTGAAATTTTAGCACTCGCAAGGTAATAGTTTCTTCTGAGATTTTAAAAAAAAAAACAGCAAATTTTAGGCATGATTTTATTGATTTATCACAACAAACTTGCTTTTGAAGTTATGTGCCCTACCTTCTCTTGAAGTGGAGATTAAATCCTGGTATTCCCTATAGCATATAGACAGGGTAGCCACAACTAATTAACTTAAAATCCACTCCTATTTATGTGCAGTGTAACTAGATGAGTCTATGTGCAAGGTACCCAACCAGTTCATATTAGAAGATGAGTCAGTTTGTGCTTTTAATTAAATTATTGAGTTGCATAACACCACTCCCACAAAATGGTGTCAGATATCTTAAATGTGCTAGTAAATGCTATTTAATGAGAGAAGATGTATTCTCAGTATCTCTCGGCGTTATCATCTGAACCAGTTTAAACTGACAGCTCTGTAAAATTTTGCCTGTGACGTATAAATAATATCAGATAAGAAAAATAATAGAATGTCTGTTGCACAGAACCATTGTATTGTAATTAGATACTATGTATCAGAATGTATCTATGCATACCCATATTAAGTATATGACACCAATTGTTTGGTGAATGTCAAAGATTATCTGTGGTAAAAACTTTTGATGCAGTTTTAATCAGGACAATTTTAAGCCTGATACTGTAAGCCAACACGTTACTACTGTATGTCTGACTTTGATATTTGGTATATCGGTCCACCCCCTCCCTCTTTATAAAACAAAGAACTTTAAAGTTATTGACTGCTTAAATTCCTTCCCCTGTGATGGTGTTATGTGGTATGTTTACATGTTACAAATGTCTCAAACAGTATTTTCCAGGAGAACTACTCTTTACTACTTTCCCTGTCTGTGCCCTGGGCATGTACAGTAACATCGTAAGGAATGAAGGAACGCTTTTCAAGCTCTCTGTAGGTTTTCACAGATGTGAATCAGACATCAAGGAAAAGCCAAATGATGTCACCTGTATCACATTTGGATAGCTACTGTATGTGAATGTACTTTAACCTAAATGCTATGCTGTTTGATTTTAATTTAACATGGTCACACATAGTTCTTACAAGGTTCAAGAATAATATGTTGTGAAGCCAATCCTTCCTTGGTAACTAAGTACTGTAGTACTGTGAACTGTTTTCCTGATTTGTGGTTTGGAAACAATGATTGGTTTCCAGCTTTGTTGAGAATAAGTTGCTGACATTTGCTAGTTATTAGTCATGATTTATTATTCTTCATGCAGTGTTAGAGATTTGTGTAGGTGTATATTGTTGTGGGTGTGGAACCATACAACTCCCACCTCAGAAACTGACTTCTTGGCATGCTTGTGTGTATTATTTTATTATGTTAATTTGACTGCACAGTATTGTGAGACATAATGTTATAATATATGAAAGGAAGGACTGAAAATGTAGCCAAGAGAGAAATAACATAAGTTTCTTTTAATGAACTATGACTTGGTATGGCATGGTATGGATATTCTACTGTGTGTTTATGTGATGGCTTGTTAAAGATTGTTATAAGTTAAACTCGAATTGATGTTTAGATGTGGCCCTCATAAGTAATCTCTGAGAAAAAGATATGATTCTTTAGTCTGCCTCTACAAATGCACTTTCCTGACAACATTACAGCTGGTTGGAATTCCATGCTTTACTGTATTTTGACTTTCGGAGTGTACTTTATGGGACGAATCTGAAATCTTTAAAATACTTCTCTTAAATAGTGAACCTTGTATTTATGTAGCCTATAAATTTCCCCATAGTAAATTACTGTGGTCAGAGTGTGACAGCCTTAAACATATACAGTAAATCCAAAGGGATGACTTGATTGAAACTTAGTTTTTTTATTGTGGTGTTGCAAGGCCCTACCAGTTGGAAATCTGACCTCTCGAATCGACCGTTATTACATAACATTCAAGCAACGCAGCTCAAACCAGAAGTATCAAACATGACATGGCAAGAAAATACACCGAGCAATTCTGCACAGGAGAACGACTGGAAAATTGTGTTTTACACACTCGGTGTGCTGCCAAGATCTTCCATTTATGAATGTAGTGTTGTAGGAAACATATCTCGACCATTGTATGGAAGTTCTTGTTGAACTTCCTCTGAGCCTCATCAGTCACCTCTGAGCATTTCTCTTTACTCTCTGAAGAGGAATCATCGCATGAAATACAAATTTTCCCAAATTATGAGGAGCTTTGTCAATCAGCATCTGTTGTATGCACAAATGAGAGTGTGTTCTTTGAGAAATTTAAGTGTTTTTAATTTGTTTTTTAATTTTTTTAAACTATACTGGAGACATCTTTGGTACTGTCTTGAACAGCTCTAGCCTTGCAAATCATATAACATTAAAACTACATGATGCAGATATATGTATTCTTAACCAAGCAGGTAATGTCTTTAAAAGCAAAGTTAAAATACATTAAGTTATTGTTTTGCAGAACCTGCATCATCAATGTTTATTACATATGCACATTACATTCATAGACATTAAAAAGTGCTATGGAATATATGTCAATTATTTTCTCTGGCAAGTAAATTCATTGTAATTTATTACTAGGTAGAAAGATTTGCAAGTGAGAGCAGGTAGTGATATCTACACAATAAATGGAAAGGTACTGTATTCATCTGAAGACTGAATCCATATATGGCTTTGATACATTCTGTTGTGTACTTGTACATATATGCGTCTTTGTTTATGATCTTGTATAGTTTCTTTAGATTTTTGATGAGGGTAGTGTGGGGTAGAAATTAGAAGAATCGTTAGTGGAAAGCATGGGATGGGGATAGTGAGGGGGTGTGGGAGGGTTTTGTCTGTTACTAGAGAGTTTTTGTAAACAGATAAAAATAGTTTTTTTTTTAATAGTATCATCAAATAAGAATACTCAGGTTTAAATAGTTGATTGGGGTTATGTTTGGCAAAGAGCATCATATTATGCTTTTTAGTCATACCATTTTACCGAAATTACTAGCTCAGTTTGAATGGTTTTGTGCATTGCACATGTGCAACTTGACAAAACTTTCCAAATGAAGCTTACAGTGTATGTGTACATGTGTCTTTATAGTATGTGACCTTCATTTTATTTGCTTTGGTACTGTCCGTTAAGCACTGCATACATTGTCCTCTTTGCCTTAATGAAGCCAATGTCTTATCCTTTCAAAGACTACCTGCTTTTGTGCAAGTTCTGTTCATGTTTCAAACTTAGCTAACTTCAACTATTTAGCAGCTCAGTGCACCTTGCGAACTGATATATCTAGGTATGATATTGTACTTATGTCTGTGGGTGTGATTTGCTTCTATGCAATATTTTGTTGTTGATACTCCAGATTTATATCCTATAGTTTATATATCTACTGGTTTCCAACATTCTCCAGATGACTCAGAATGATTGTATTTTTTGTAATACTCTGTACTTTAAATGTAAACCTTGCTCAACTTACATCCTTCCTTAAGATATTAATCTTGTGACGACGCTCGCATAATCAGGATCGGACCCCGCAATTGTGATGTCCCTTGCAGAGGATCCTGACCCCACAAGAGCGATTAAGATTGTAGTGTTCAGGGTGTCAAGCTACTCGAGACTCGGTTACTTGACCTGTTACTTGACCTTGTCACTTCTGAATAAATTGCCACAGATGTATATATACAAACTTTCAGAACAAAGCCCTCGCAATGAAACCTTAACAGTCATTGTGACCTTTTTGTATTACATAAATGTTCTGTCGTTGATGCACCTTGCGGTCTCAAATGTTGACCATTGTACAGTATGTAGTGAAGGAGATGAACAGATGGAGCACTCATCTACTATTGTATTAGCATAGGTCCAGTAGGACCCCCTCCCCCTCCCTCAAGGAGATTCGATGCTAGAATACTCACAGACTATACCTAATGTCATCATCATCTGTCTACATTTTGGACTTGTTGATCTTGTCTCAAATCTCTCTGTTAAATGATATTGTAGAGTAAAGTAGTAACCTGCTGTTTTAAGGTCAATGAGATTATTACAGGACAGACAAGTCTTCTGGGTATACTGGTAAGATAAGGCAGGCAACTAGCTTTCTGCAAGAACTGAGTACTGCTAATGAATGCTTGTCATCAGTACCGTGTCATCAGTACCGTTTAATGGTGAGTTTTTCCCATAGTGTGTGTGTGTGTCTGTGTGTGTGTGTGCAGGTCAGAGCAGTTAAACTAGTTTATTGTCTTATGAATTGAGGATCGCAAACAAACTGCAAGGGTTGGCTGTGTACATAAGGGCTTAACAGGAATGTCAAGCTGGTAATCTTGACTTGATTAGACGAAAACAAAATATAGCCAAGTCTACAGAGGTGCTGTGACTGCTGTCTTAAGTGTGCTTGTAGCTCATGGGTATGGATGGGAACACTATCAAGTGGGCTTTAAGGTATGGATGTGGAACACTATTATCAATCAAGACAATGTATTCCTCCATGTGGAGGAACCATTTATGACTCACATTTAACGATCTGTAGTGGTACAAAGCATGGATTGAACAGAGCAATGAGTGGCTTTATGGACAAGCAACACTGAGAGCAATGTAATTATGAGAACACATCAACATACAGACTTGATTACATACATGAAAAATGCAGTACAATCATCAGTGTTTCTCTACTAAGGGAGGGGAGAGGGAGAGGCAAGGGAGAGGGAGGGGGAGAGGGAGAGGGAGGGGGAGAGGGAGGGGGAGAGGGAGGGTGGTAATATTTGGAATGAGAGTTAAAAAATAATAATAAATATCAACAGCACACCTTGATGTTATAAGAAAAATATAGTTGGTATAGGGGTGCAGTACCATCATATGCTGAGAATTTTTTTGGGCACCTATGGAAAGAAAAATAATTTGCAATGTGTTTTTCAATGGTTAAACTGATATTATTATGATCATTATTATTGTAATGACTTTCCCAATAATTATAACCAATATGGAAGGGTAATAACACAGCAAATGATTATATGTTATTGGCATGCGATGTAATAACCGATGCATGTCTATATGATATGCACATTAACATGTTGATCGCGCGCGAAGCACGCAAAAAATTTTGGTAACATTTATCGGGCAAGTCGTTACAGCCCCCCTAATCAAATCGGGCTCCTACGCCTATGAGTACCATGGTTGTTCTTACCTTCTGTATGGTGCTACCTCATGTTTGGGTCATAAAATAAGACTGGTAGAGCTGTACATGTAGAGCATTTTGGAATAAAATTCTATTTCTGTAAAATCCTTACCAGTGAATGAACTGGTTGATGCTCACAGGGGAGTGCTTCAAATACCAGCTGAAAATCTGATCTTTGCCGGTTGTCACTTAATTCTTGGATCAATTTAACTTACCCTTCTCTACATTGTTCAGATAGTTATTTGAAATTACATAGCAAGGAATCATGAAGCCAACTGGCTTTCTGGTGATAATGGTTGTATTTCAGGGTGTGCTGGGTGTTAACTCAACACTTTACTGTAGCTTTGTGTATCAGCTGCTGTGTGGAAGTTACCTGGAATGGTGTTCATTTCAAAAGTGGAAACTACACATTGACTAACTTCCTGCAAATGATGACTACCTGTACAAAAGCTACCTCACTGTATCACAGGGACACGATCACTTAATGTAGCTGATACTGACGGTAGTCCCTGTTTCACTTTTCTGATGCTACCAAATTAATGAACACTGTCTTGATGTGCTTTCCCTTCTGACCAATTTTTATTTAGGATATAGCTAATTCAATGTAGGTAGCTCTCTGCATGATCAAACAGAGATTGAATCTTGCTTTTGACTGACTCTTTGTAGCAGCTCTGTAGTGAAGGTCAGTATAAAAGGTGCTTTAGCCTTGTCCTCAAGTAGCTCAGGCCAAGTCTGACTTGACCATCACTACCACATTCACATGGACCCATTATTGAAAGTAACACTTAGTCACTTTGGTCAAGGATTTCAAGTCGAAAGAACAGATCCAGCTTAGCTTAGCTAATAGCTCAACATGCTCAATTGGCATCGCCAATGTTGGTGTTTATGTCATAGCAAAGTATCTCTATTTCTGTCAACATCAGTTCAAATGCTGTTCCTCACAGCCCATTTTCTCACAGCTCATTTGTTGCCAGGGGACCGATTCATTAATGGTAACATATGAAGCAGGTCAAAGGTCATGTGGTGTCAAACCAATGGGAAAAATGAAATCCTTTAGATATTTTTCCTCATCATGAGGTTTAATCTGATGGGGAGATAAATGATCTGGCAGTAGTCAGTTAGTTGTAAAAAGATCAGAGTTCAAAGGTTGCTGAAGGCCATTCATGTATCAGTTTCAATTTAGTAGTCTCCTGTTTTTTCTCTGAAGAGGTCAAAAAGACCTGAATGCAATTAAATATAACATCAAATAACATATCAAATAGGGATAGTACAATTTGTAAAGAAAAATCTTCAGGAATACATCCGCATCAACAGGGAAAAAAAAAAATAGGATATAGAGAAAGTTAATATCAAGAAAGTGATTTGAGCTACAATTTCACTGATGATTGATAGTAGAGATAAAGGACTGTATGAGGGAAGAAGTGTACAGTAACACTGAGAATTACACTGTGTGTGTTGGATAAATTCATGATACTGCAAGCAATGTTGATGTGTTAGTTTAATCAACTGATATGTGTTTACATTCTATATACTTAAATGTCACAAGAGTGCACAAAGAGAGCAGCTGCATAGGTAGACTGTGTGCTGTACATGATAGTAATATCAACCTTGTACATAACAAGTAGCCTGGGAGGGATGCAGTCTCAGTGAATATGAAATCAATAGTTACACATATTTGTTGCATTGATTTGTCCAGCCTTGAGTCCTGATATGTTGAGTAATATCATAGACTCATAGTCATAGTACAGTATTGGTGGTTTGAATTGTGCTGAAAAATGCTAGAGTATCTTATGTGGGATCCTAGCTGCTACAAATTATTAGGAACATACAATTTGGTGCTTAAGTAGAGGTGTTTAGGAAGAGGTTCACTGTAGTACATGAATATACAGTAATGAGGTGAACTAAACAATAGCTGGTATTCTTATTGGACTGCATTTAAAATTGTTTTCAGTTTTTGTGGGGCAGTGGAAGGTGGGTGGAGATGGGTATGGGAGAAAGGGAGTTACTGATTCTAGACTTTTGTCAAACTTTGTGGTATGTGGGACATGTACATTGACTGTTGAAGAAGTGATTCTTCACATAGACCAATGGCTATGGTTGGGTATGCATCTCCCTTTAGGAAGGTCCTATTGACTGCACGTTGATACCAAGAGTTGCCCTTATTTGAATCAATTTCTCCATGTTAGTCATGCATAAAAAGAATCAACTGCAAAGAGTGGTCTTTTATCCAAAACACACGTAAGGTGATACGGTTGTCTTGTCCGGTTTCTCTGGGATTGATACCAAGTATTGAAATACCTCATTGTGTACTGTTGTGTTACAGTGCAATAAGATTCCTTCACTTCATTGTGGCTCAACAAGAGATGTAACCTTAACTTTATTGTAATGAAGAATTAGTATCAACCTACCCTCAAATATGGTTTTATAATCAACCTACCCTCAAATATGGTTTTCAATTTCATTTTCATTTTCTTTCTCAGTTTTACAATATTTGTACCTTTTTCACAGACTATGTAGAAATATCGTCCTTTGGGTAAGGGGTCTATGTTATGAATAAATTGTCGTACAGAATATTGGAAGTATCCAATTTTAGTGGGTATAAACAATGGTGCAGAAAATTTACTCATGATTTACAATTTAACCCTTGGGAGTAAGATTTGGTCTATAAATATGAACTTCTTTATGTGACGTTTACAGTAAACTTGTGCATTTGATGTAAAGTAATACATACCTCAAAATTTTGTGGCTTTCTTTTATATAGCTCCCATTGACTTTCTGCTGAACAAGCTGACCATGGGTGGAATACATTCTGTTAAGTAGGGTAAAGTTTCATTATAAATTTTGGCCATATAGTAGCCAGGCAATACTACTTTGAATGGTATACTGTATACTGCAAAAATAAATTTTGTTTCCATAAGATAGTGTATTTCAGTTTGTGTGTGATTTTGTGATAATGCTGTACATATGCACAATGTTTTGTTTTTTACAGTAGTCACTTATCTGCTAAATTGTAGTTTGTTTTATTTCTTTTGAATTATAGAAATTGGAGTTTGACCTCGGTGGCAAAGCATTGAGCTCATCTGATTCCATAGAGGTCGTTGTCAAGGACAGTGAGAGACTTGGTAAAGACAGGTGAGGAAAGTATACTCATGCTGAGCTATGGGTTCATCTAGTTTACCTTTAAGCACCAACACCTGTTTCATAGTGGTGTTTGTTCATTAAGTGACTTCATATGTTTATGCTCTGTGTAGGGACAAGCAAAGTTTGGTCACCTAATGTCAATTTACCAACCTGCTGTGTTGAATGATATTAAATGCTTAAAGAGATATGCAAATCAAAAAGTCCTTCCGTATGCATAACTAGATTTGCATATTGTAGTGTCTGACAAGTTATCAGTTTGACAATGGGACCAGTCAAATAATTCAATATAGATTCCCTAATCATATTTTCGGAAATAAGTTCTAGATATCGGGAATGGTAAACCTGTTAAGTTGGTAGTATTTAATCTATTGGTCTCTGCTTTAGTTCATGGTATATCGCTCCTTTGTGTGCTGTTTGTTAACGGGTTGACCTAGTTGTGAGGCAAAACAAACCAGTGTTGACTGTGTTGAAATTGGTCACTGAGTCACTAATTAATACCTTCCTTGGCAACTACCGTATGTTTGCCTCATCTGTATGGATGATTAATGTATGCAATTCATCAGTAATAACCATGGTTTTTGTCTCATCAAAAGATCCAAACAAATTTTAATCCTGGAAGTGATTGTTCAACAACAAATAAAAACAAAAATAATCAGCTGAGATGCTGCAGTGCCAAGAATTTTGTAGATAAAATTAGTCAAGAGTGCTTTCCTTTAATTTGATTTGCAAGTTGTCCTACTGCCAATGCCTAAAAAAGGTCTTGCATCTTCCGTACTTATTGAACATACAGCATGTTGTTCCATCTCAACATTACTGTTTACTAAGATTGCAGTGTTTGGAGCTATAGGCTATCATATTCATGTACAAAGAAACCATAACATTAGGCCACCTTGTTACATCCTCAACAAGAAATGATCATTGTAGGAAGTCTCCATTGTATACACTATTGCATAAAGTTTCTTAACCATCGTTTTCATGGAAAGGATAGGGATTGTTGGTTTCACAAATATGTTTATAAATGTTCTCTGCGTTGATAACTTGAGAGTTCAATGGCTAAATAAAGTACTAATATGCATTCATGTACCGCAGTAATAATTACCTTCTGTCAAAATCTCCTAAATTTTCATGTTTCTTCTGACCTAATTGTTCAGTTATTCAGGGAAATTGTCTGTTGTAAATGGTTAACATTATTTGATGAAGTTACAAGCAAGTTTACCCTTGTCTTTGTCTCCAAATTTTCTTCCAACATTTAAGCAGCCAATTTTTAAAAAATGCAGGTAAGTTTCTGATTTCATTTATTGGTTACAGACTTAATTGTTGTTCCCTGTGTGGATTTCTGACTCACATTCACAGCATACAGTGTATGCACTGTAACATTTGTGTAGAGGCTATGCAGGGAATCATGAATGTAGTTCCTTTAATTGACACTTAATTGCATATATGTTCGAGGCTGGTATTGATATTACTGTTGTAGTTACATTTATTACAGTATGATATGATGTGTACAATACTGTAGTGCGTAGTCCAATTCATTTCTTTACAGTCTATGCACACTAGAGTATGGGAGTGGTCTACTAGGCCATTCATTACACCTACAGTACTACTGTACTAGTGACCTGTTCAATAAATCTAGCCTATTGTTGGTGTTAGTCCATGCATGGAGCAGGAAAAGATGACTGCTACTTAACAGTGTGATTAATCCAACTGTACTGTACTATGTACATAGTAATAATGAGTAGGCCTAATATGTCTGCATTGTTCATAGTTATATGGTGCAGTACCCTGTAGATATCAATACTCAGGCACATATTCTGGCAAGGTGAAGCTCTGTTTGCATAAAAACATGTTGCAAAGTATTAAAGAAGCATCCACATTAATTGCTACATAATTGATTATCATTGTGTCAGGTTTGGAAAAGATGTTTTGCACAATGTAAGCTTCAAATTGCAAGAAATGACTTGTTTTACTTTTCCATTTTGTAGGGAGAGGAAGGGGTGGTTGGAGGGAAAGGGGAGGGGGGGGGGGCTTCAGTAACTTAACCAAGTAATCAGTGAAATCATAAATCTATGTCATTCTCTTTAAAAGTGTGCAAAAGATGAGGGATGGGGGAGGGGATGGGAGATGGTGCAGGAGGTGGGGGTGTTTAGGTGTTTACTTATTTTACTGCTACAATTTTAATATATTCTGGAACTTTGATAATCACAACAACTTAAACATTTAACACAGACAATGCAGAACTGTGTATGTGCATCAAAAATATCACTTTGGCACATATATGCCGTATTATTGATTCTGGGCTTGGCATAACAAATGCGCATCGATGGCAAAAAGCTGTTGTGACCTCGATGGCAAAAGTTGACGCCTTCTCAGCCTTCCTTCCCTCCCAAACACCCCTCCTCCTGCAACATCTCTCATCCCCTCCCCCTCCCCCCATCCCTCACTTGAGTTCATTTGTGTGCAAATGTTACACTCACCAGGTGTTTTTTTTATAGTTATTTTGAATTTGTGTGCATTCAAATATGCAGCTTAGAGTTTCTATTTGGTAATTGTAGATCCAGCTTGGTGAATACAAGTTTTGAAAATTGGTGATCATTTGAGGTCAACAGAGGTCAATGTCTGCAAACCTTATAAACACAATAACTCAAAAAGTTTTGATTAGTTGAACTTAGATTGGTACTAGGTATGTAGACCTACAGGGTAACCAATATAATGGAATTGGCAAAGAAGATTGATGGTTTGAGGTCAGTAGAGGTCAAAGTCTAAAAATCTTGTAAACAAAGGTTTAACACCTACATTGAAAGGAAAGCTTGGGTATATTTTTGCTTGCTATGTATAATCATCTTAACGAGTAAGAGAAGCCCATTGTTTTCATTTAGATCCAAGCTCATTTAAGGTGAACAGAGGATAAAGAATGAAATAAAACGTTTAATAGTTCACATAATAACTGCTTGGATATTTGCAGGAAACTCATTGAATTTTGTAGAGCTCATCTGTAAAAATCCAAAACACTGTTTAACATAGTACAGTAGATCAAAATGTATCGCATTGGAAGGATAAATCGATAAACTGATTATCATATGAAAGTTTTGAATGACATGTGCCGTGATGAAATCACAGACTATCTGTGGTGATCCACTTCCTAGCATAACAGAAGGTTAACTATTCAATACAGGTTATATTGAATCAACCATATTTTGATTTGATGTGAGGTGAGGTTTCAAACTAAAACATTACTTACTATTTAATGTCATATTGATAAACCGCTTATTTCTATGTAAAGATAATTAATCTGAAATGTGTCTGTTTTACATTCCGATGCATGTAAGTAGTTTTTAAGATCTTATATCAAAAGATACTTAGAGTAAACTTTGGTAGCAATTAGTGTGAATGTACAAATGAAAAGAGACCATTTCTGAATTCACTTTGTGTTGTTCCTATTATAAACTCATAATGTTTGTTACTTCCTTATTGCTAAGTTGTCTTACTAGGAATATGAAACCACATTCTTTCCTATAAAACAAACTTTATGACATTGAAATCATCTAAGGGAGGCGAGATATATAGGATAAAAACCATCATTATGGCAATTGATGGTATTTAAGTGGAATTCTGGTAGACATTCTTTAACTTTTGTATTCTCTCCTGGGACGTATGGTTTTTACATGTAAACTAATTCAATGGAACATGAAGGAATCACATAGAAGTAATAACATATTGCAGCCTGTTAGTACCAGTAGAAGATTTTATTACTGCTGCTTCAGGTGATCTGTTATATGGAATGTTATGTATATGGCTTTATAATGTTTGCTTACTGCCATCTGGTGTACAGTATGCTACAAGTGTGTCTTGTACTGACATTACAATCATGTAGTACATGCAGTAGTTAAATGTGTGTATTACTGGAGGTACATGTAATACAGAACAGGACCATAAATAACTACATAGTATTGCAGGAAAGTGCACTATATTTCAATGTGATATAACATACATGTACAACAAGCAATGTGACAGAACAGGACCATAAATAACTATTTTATTGCAGGAAACTATCACTGGAGATTGCACTACTGTACAGTACGCGACTCCATAGAACTCATATGGAACCTACTGTACCACTCGAGATTGGTGTATATATAGAGTACAAGTTATTGACAAATTACCTACATATAGTCCAAAGTTGAGATCATCAGTGTGTTGACCTGTTTACAATTTGTAATTTGCTCAAGATCCTTGGAATTTGTTTTTGTGTGACATTGTCCTGATTATTATCAGAGTCCACATCCTTGAGATGTACACACAGTAAGAGGACAATGTGTATGTGTTAACTGTCACTAAAGGACAGTGTGCTGCAAAATGCTTGCACTCAGTCATGATTGTATTCAAAAGCATTGCTGGGAAAATGTCCAAATCAAGCATGCTAGGATACAATTCAATAATATGGCCTCTTCAACAGGACATAATGTGACATATGATGTCTTAAGTTGCACTATTATAAAATATTCTTTAATTACTAATTTAAAGTGAATAAAATTCTACCGCCTTTCTTCTCTGTCTTTCACAGACTTGTCGGTAAATACACCTTTTCGTTGAGTGCTGTCGCTGGAAAGAACAAATCGGCTAACCCCACCATCAAACTGCAAGATAAAAGTGGCAGACCAACCACTGTAAGTAACCACAATGCCATAGTTGATAAGAGTGGGGGTGGTGGGACTGGGGGTGGGGCAGGGAATGGGGATGGTACAGGGGGGGTGGGGATGGGACATGTGTGGATTGAGGAAGGAGAATGGAATGATGGGTGTTCATAGCAGTATGAGTAACTGGGGACATGGAATCCTAGTGCTGGTACTGCATCTTCAATTTTGTCAATGTCCCCATGGATAAGTAATGTTAGTTTATAAGCAAATTCCTATTACTTGCCTCCCCCGCATCATGTTCACTTTCATGTGTCTAAATTAGTACTGTCTCACTGTTCTGTACCACTAATTCTCTGACCTAATAGTCTACCATTAGAGACTGCTACACATCTGTTGTCAGAGAACATTGCTGTGACAACATAGATGTACATCATAAGATTTGTTGGTTTTAAAAGACTGAATCCCAATAAGTCTGTTCCTTAAAGTTCAATCGTTTGTTTTTTAGACCAGTCTGTTGGCATAGCTGAGGTTGTTGGCTATGACATGTTATGATTAGAATAAGATTTTGATGAAGGCAACCGTAATGGAAATACATTCCAAGCAGCTTTAGACCATGTACCTTTCAATGCTATAATCTATGGCAGGTACTTCAACATATATATGTTGCTTGAGGAGTAGTGTACTACTGATGGTAATATCTCTGATCAATGTTAGACACCTTACCAATACTGTAAGTGGTTTTTCCATCGGCAGTTGAGGGTTAGCATAAATGATGAGAGAGGAATAGAAGTGAACCAGTGAGTGAAGAGTATTTGTTGGGCTTTATGGTTTCTATCAGAATGGTCACAGCATGTTTGATGATGACTTCTGTTTCATTGACAGGGTGAACTCGTCCTTCAGATAAATTACAGCCCGCCACCCGGAGCAGAAGGGCCAATCAAAGCTAGTAAGTTTGGTCTTAAATGTCTTGTGGTATGTTTAATTGACCATAAAGCAGAAACTGTACAGTAATACAGACCTTGAGCCTTTGAAGATACATTTGGTTTTGTTGAGAATGTAAAGACCAGACAAGTATCGTCATCTCTGGGGTGCAGTAGCAAAAACAAGAAATAGTCTTCACTTTAGATATGAGCTACAACGATGCGATGTATGTTAAGACCAAATTATTAGACTGACAATGTTGAATCTTTGTAGGTGACAAGGACAGATTCCTACATTGATGTTCCTGTATAAAATATTCTAGCACTTTTAAAAGAAAGGTTATTTGTATTGCTGTAAATATGTCATTGCTCAAACAGTCTTTGGGTACTTAACATGCATTCGAGTAGGTGTAGGGGTGTGGGTGGGTGTCTGTGTGGGTGTGTTACACCTCAGCTAGTAAATATATAAGGTTGGTGGAGTTAAAAGGTCAAACATTCTGTATAACTCTAGAAGCATGCCTGGGACAGTGTTAGTGCATGGTATACCATCTGCAACTTTCTACAACTTTTGGTAAATGCCAAAGGTCATTTAAAGGGCAAGAGAGGTTAGAAACAGTATAAGCATGACCTCCTCACAAGTGAAATATGTCTTCCCATTAATGAATACACGGTTCCTAAGGCTTATATGTTGGGTGTCGCATTAACTGACTTTGAATTAACAGCACTGGTAAGACACATACCACATGTTAGATCAGGTCACTGGTTGATTCCAACCACTTAACTAGCTACAGCAATATAGTACCGAACCAAAATAACCTTAGTGCTTGGAATGTGATCAACGCATTTAAGATGTTCAAGTGGGAGGAATTCTAAAGGATTGCAATCAGCATGTTCTTTCTTCCTAAACCACTCAATAGAAGTACACAAATTAATATATTACACCATTGACACACGTGTGCCTGTTATCATGTGCTGCACCATTTAATAACAACCTTGCAAGGCAAAAATACACACACACACGCATACACACACACACACACACACACAGACAAAATGAATGAATGAAAAAAACATCATTTATCGTAGAAATGATAAAAGAAAAGACTGGATGCAAAATGAAAAGAAAATAGGAATGAATAATAAATGTCCATCACGTTGCCTACTACATTTGTTTGGTCGATTCTGTACCTTGCTCTAAGTTTCATCCGTCCCATATTTTCTTTGCAGGAAGTTTAAAGTTCAAAAGGAATTACGTTGCTCTCATAAAAACAAGTCATATTTGCCAAGAAAATAAATTGTTATACTCCAATTTTTTTCCTTTTTTTTTTCAATCTGCAATACACCAATTAGAACATGTTGCAGACTTGGAAAAACATTAGAATGTCTGATACTTTTGATATCCCAGTGTATAAGCCATGCACTACTCCCATGATTGGTTAAATATGCCCTACAGTACATACTGTATTGTGTTACCAAACACGACTGCTCCCTTAACTACTGTGGCACATGGCAAGGCAAGTCCTCAGAATTAAAAGTCAAAAACCTTAGAGCAAAAAATCATAACTGAAGCTCATAAATGATCATTGTTGTAATTATAAGTGGTTATTTACTTTACTCATTCCTTTGGGAGCCTACTGTCTTATCCTGGGTTGGGCAGAATGTGAAACTCTTATGCCGACATGTTTTTCAGCTGAGCTTGTCTTGGATATTTCAGCCAATGAAGAGAGACTATCTATGCTCCATCAGCTTCATTACCATTCAAATCATAATATCTGATCGACTACCATGTTCCATTGACAAAAAGTACAAGCTGTCAGAAAAGTTCTTTGCAACTATCTACAGTACCGCTCACGTATAACTCCGCGTAGACGTATACTCTACGTTTATCTACGCGATTATACGAGATTATACTTTGTTATACGTTTCTGTACACAACTTTCTACGCGGTGTCTACGCGGCGTCTACGCCGTGTCTACGCGGCTTAGGGCTTCGCTCTAGTGCCCCTGAATAGGGATTATACGCGCGTAAAGACGTACAATCTCGTATAATCTGTAAACGTAGGGTTTTGGCAGCCGCTTTACATAGCAGAGCTTCTATGGGTTAGAATAAACTGTGATGAAGAAAAGAGTCGGTAAACTCAGTATCGCACCAAGCCCATGAATGACTTTCCAAAATATTCAACCACAGAGTTAGCATATACTTAAGCCGATAAGAATAAGAGTAACAAAGAAAACAGCGCTACTAGGAGCACAAACGATCGATACAATCAGTGCAAAACTTTAGCAAGGAAACTATTAATTACGACAATGTGCCCAAGTCTGTTACTATTTATACGAGATCCTCCCGTTAGGCATTAAATTGAATGTAGGTTACAATCTATGAGAACTAGGTAGGCCTTGGCCGATCCTACCTCTTAGCCTAAATCGCAAGATACGCCGTATACACCTCGCAAGAAAACCACGATAACCTTAAATGTAAAAAACAATATTTTGCACTTGAAGATCTGACTTCCCCAAAAATGCAGTGATAAGGTTTAGACCCAGTACTTCTTTAATACATTGAGATTCCAATTACTAGTCAAAAATATTTTCTGAAGAAAAACCTTACGATATTTTTCACAAATATTGATCCTTAGATAAGTGCTTCCTCACAATCAACGAGCTGCCCCGAAATTCGCTCCGCTTACGTTAAACTTCTATATATATAACACGTGGAAAAACCCGAGTTTTTACACACATAGTTCCCATTGACATTGGTCACGGAACATAAGTAGGTCATCGACATTCGAACTTGCCTAAGTTCATCACACCATGGGAACTACACAACACATTGAACATGATGGTACATTTTCCCGCCATCTGGACGCCGAGTGTAAATTTTGGTGTAATATGCAAATTATTAATGGTACTGTACTGCGCGGTTAAAACTTAAAAAGATTGCGACATATTGCGACACACATATTTTGGGAAGCTAGCGCTGTCGTAGAAGTAATTTTTGTATCGAATGTAAAGTACTGTAAGGTAGTATAATTTATAAAAGACGGTTTTCTTCAGGTGGTAAGGAAAAGGGGTGTTTCAGTGAACTCAATCTCTTTGTATAGTATTTGGATACTTAAAATGACGATGTACAGTGATGTACATGCAGTTTCTATTTCTCTTTTAGTAAGCTCTACTTAGCATTTTTATCCTCTGTGGATCTTTATTGGAATAAATACGAAATGTATTGTTTGACGCAAGTATTTAACGGTAAGCATTTCTTAAATTGTTGACTGAGCTTCAAAATCCATTTTCCAAAAAGTTGGTTTTCATGAAGGTTTTATAAAAAATGGCATACAGCTAGGGTAGAAAAATATTAACTTAACCACATTAACGAGAGTTGTTCTATCCAAATAAAATACATGTTTCTCGTACTGAGATCTGAAAAAAATCGGGCGGCCATTTTTCTTCTTTTCATGTGCTGATACTAGTTTGGAAGATGTGGGAACCTTTACAAAATAATTTTTAATGATAGTTTAGATTTCTTGTCATCCAAATAGAGACTCGGGAATCAGGAAAAAGGAGGCCCCTTGCGCGGACGAGAAACATGTTTTGTTTTTAACCGGACCTGCTTCAAAGTTGTTGGGTGGAATTTTTTTTTTTCATTCTGTTTGAACCAACGGTAAATTATATAGAAAATTGACACAAGAAACGCTTAGTTATACTTTATTATTTCTTCAAAATGTTGCCAACTATTCAAAGTAAACTTATCCTCCGTGGAACAAAACCTCTACAACTGAAAAAAAAGTCGGGAAAAGAAACACTGAATAGAAACCCAATTAACGAAAACCAGTTAAGTTCTATGCCGGCAAACACTTTACCTGTGTCCCTTTTACTGACATGCACTAGGTGAATATCACAACTTAAACTACGATGTAAGGAACGGCTGTTTCAAACATCTCACTAATTCTTTCGGCGACTTTAATCCCTATTCATTGAGCACAATAGCATTTCCTGCGTATAAACTCGTAGAGGGATTATACGGGGTGTCTACGCGGCGTCTATGCGGCAATTTGTTTGTCAACAGGTTTATACGCGAGTGTACTTGTTTATACGTTTTTATACGATTCTGTGCGCGTACACATGTCCAGTTATACGTGAGCGGTACTGTATATGCCATGCACAGAGAGCTTTCTTGGTATTAAACGTTACTTTTAGTATACAGCAGTATGCTGGATTGTACTGCAGCAATGTCATTTGGTTCAGAATAAAGTTGTCACATTAGGCCATGACATACGACAAACAAGTTATTAATTCTTCTCTAGGATTGTTCGTTTCAGCTTTTGTCAGATTGTGTCATTTTTGCACTCCGATTTAATTTCTTTGGTGACTAGGTGAATAGCATTAACGTGGATGACGGCTATTGCTCGCACGGAACAAACAATGGCCTTTTCACGACTACGCAGATGAATAGACCTAGTGCGTACATTGCGTGGAACGCCGTCTGAAGTTTTCACAATGATCACAACACTTGCAATCCTATACAAAAAGAAATGAGAGCCATAACTGTGATGATTGCATTCCACCCAGTACATTACATTACAATCCATTACATAACATTACATTACATGGGACCAGTACTGTAGGTAGACAGGTAGAAGGCGAAGGAAGTGGTGTTTACAGACTCTTAGAAAATGATTGAATTAATGAAAATCTCAGCTTTACATTAATGGCAAACTCTGGCAGTCTATTGCAATAGTGTAGCTCTGTTTCAAAGGTTATCATAGATCTGTTAAGTCTTTATTGCCACATGCTGTGATAACTAATCGTTTAAGTCTTGAACTTGCATCAATTCTCTGATCATTTCTGTATGTAACTTAATGGGCAAATTTAACTCACTTGCTCTACATTATTAGTTATTTTGAATTTGAGCAAAATGTGTGGCCAGGAATCACAGAGCTTACTGGTTTCTTATTTCTGACCCTCAGAAAAGGCAGCTGACGTTAGTTCTGCTCCTGGTGCTGGAGATGGAGATGATGGAGATGATGAAGAAGATGAGGAGGAAGAGGAAGAGTTGGAGGAGGGAGGAGATGCGGGAGGAGCAGGTCGTAGTATTGGAAGCATGAAGTACGTTATCTCTCGCCTGCACATGGTGTTATCAGGTTTTAACTTTTGAAGTATAAGGGTCTTATCATTTTTGTGGGTCAAAGGCCATTGGAGGTCAGCAGAAAGCAAAATGTGACAATCATGAATACAACATATTTGAAGAAATGTAACTCGGACATATATGCATGGTGCATTGTACTAATGATCTGTAAACCTACAGAGCTTTGGTTTTAGTGAAAGTTCATTTCAGGTTCAAAGTGGTAGAAAGCTTGAAACCTTGTAAACATGATATCTAAAGAAATGGAAAAAATCACTAAAAAGACTTAAAAAAACTGGTAACTGTACATTCATGTTTGAAGATATTTCCTTTGAAAAAAATCTTTTCCTTCTTCAAAAAGAGTACTTTCTCTCTGGCATTTTGTTTTTGTAATATACAGTAGGTGGTCAAGAATTTATGCATAAAGTTACCTTAAAATGTAACATTGTTTCTCTGACCACAAGAGACTCACAGAGGTAAGTAAATCATTTTCAAATACTAATAGCATCTTCAGCATAAGGTCAGAAGGTTGTTTGTTCAGTGTTCCATCGAAGACTAATCTGTTTCAAAGTTGGATAACATGAACATTTACTTCGCTCCTCTCTTACCCGTCTCCCAGTCAACATATGCACAAGTTCAAATAAAGTGAAATTTCGTCATTACTCAATCGAGGGAAGTAAGCTTCTCTTCTTGTGTGTGGCCAAACTGTGTTTAACCGATGTTCTTAAAATTTAGCTACTTAATTGAATGTTGAGTTTTATTTATTTAACCGCTTGAAGAAATGTCACTCTGATTTGGTTTTCTTCGCAGGAAGAAGAAAAAGAGGCGTTCCCAGCTTTCCAAGAAACCTCAAGACTTTCAAGTCCGTATCAAAATTTGGCAAGCCAGACAGGTGGGGGGAGGTAACGTCCACCCAGTTTGTAAAGTCACTGTGTCCACTCAGACAAAGATGACAAGGGTCAAGAAGTCAACCAATAGCCCTTATTGGGATGAGGTAGGTAACATCTACACTGGCAGGTCATGGCCCTTATTGGGATGAGGGAGGTTACACCCACACTGGCCAGTCCTGGCCCTTATTGGGATGATATAGGTTACATCCACACTGGCCAGTCATGGCCCTTATTGAGATGAGGGAGGTTACATCCACACTGGCCAGTCATGGCCCTTGTTGGGATGAGGGAGGTTACATCCACACTGGCCAGTCATGGCCCTTATTGGGATGAGGGAGGTCACATCCACACTGGCCAGTCATGGCCCTTATTGGGATGAGGGAGGTTACA
>KN886372.1:45578-55663 GCA_000934455.1 Apostichopus parvimensis
TGTAGAGGAGGGGGCTGAGAACAGCGCCTTGAGGAGTGCCTGCACGAAGTGGAATAGGGTTAGATTGTTGATTTTTGTAGTATATTTTTGTGTTGCGGTGTTCTTGTGTTGTGGCTAGCCATTTTAAATGTCCGGTTTTTATGCTTGTCTGTCCATATTTGACAACAATATGTGGGTAATATACTATCAATTGCAGTGACGTAATGTGGCAGTTATATGCCAGTACATTCAGTTTTTACCTTGCACACCCACCAAATCCTACTGTCCACCCCTTCACCCTCCCCCTCACCCCTCCCCCTGTATTTCCTAGTCATTCTACATGACACTTTGCATATATTTCCCATGCATCTATATATTTCCCATGCACCCATATATTCCTTATGGACTGTCTACCATCAATCTGTTGTACTTTGTTTCATCACAATGTGCTGCTAATCATTTTGTACATTAAGTAAGTGCAGCTTTCCTCCCTTCTTCTAAAACCCTATTGCTTATTTCCATATATCACCACATTTAAGACTGCCTATAGTCTCTTATATATTTATTGATGGTTAGAGGACTTTCCATACTGTGTGAAAACAACAGGTCAGATTCATTACTACTTTGAAGCTACTGATGCATGTAGCAATTTCTCTCATTTGATGATAGGGCTTAATTAAAATTGTTACCTGATGAAAGAGAAAATTCAATTAACAAAGTGGTTATCTAATATTGCAACAAAGCCTGTGTGGGTAAATACATAAAAGTTAGAGGGCCTGACGTTTGATCATGGACTGGAGTGTTCAGCAAGCAAGCAAGTAAATGTAAAGTTTACAAGCATTGCTACTGTATGCTACCTTTCATATCTAATGTTGATGCTATTCTCTGCTGACTGAAGGCATCTGTCTAATAGAACAATTGAATGGTGTCTTCAGTCAGACTGACTTTACTGCCTCTGTGTAAAATGCACGTACCATATATTTATAGCTCCTGCAGCAGGTGGAAATGGTGGAAATGGTGGAAGTGAGAATAACGATGATGATGGTCAGTTTACATTTCTGTGTGTGTTTTTTGCTGCATGTGATGGGGGTATATAACTAATCGGTCACTAATATTTATACAACTTAGTTTTTGAGCTTATTCTGTTTGGTGGCTTTAGTTTTGAAGTATTGTGTTGACCTGTTTTATTTCTCTTAACTGTTTTTTTTTTTTTTAAAGATTTGAGTCTTTGCTTTGAGTAGAAGGTTTTGCTGAGCATCAACATGTTGGGGTCATGGTACTGTAGTGTATACAACTTTGAATAGAGCTGGGAATGGCTGCATGCTGTATTATTTATGTTCAAACAATAATAGGGTTGCAGATTTATTGTAGTTATGCACAATTTTCTTTGTTCTCATTCCTTTATGATCGCAGTCCATAAATACTTTAAAATATGTCAAAAGTTAAAAAACAAAGGTTTCCAACAATTTGCTCATCTTAGACATTGGTGTGAGTGAGTGAATATTAACAGCAACTGATTGCCTTTTCATATTCTCACAGTACATATAGTTGTTTCCAGATTCTCCTCAAGTGGAGAACTATAGTATATGCAAGGAAGTATATCTTCTGGTCTAATGAACTGAGCTGTTAATTAGTCTGAATGACAATAAAATGTATGTTTCAATTGCTATGTACAAAAGTCAGCTAGCTATAGTTTCAAAGACATGTTAAAATCTACCTCCTATGGGGTGATGTTGGATTTTGAACTTTCCAGATATGCAACATGTTTTATATTCAAATGTACTTACATGACAAGAGATGTCACATTGCAGAAGTCTCAACCAGCTCTGCCTAAACGTAAGCTAAAGCCTGCATAGCTTGTTTTCTGTGTGCAGTGGATTGTAGATAAGTTTAGAATTGTAGATGCTAGAATAAATAGAGGAGGGCTGCCCTCTAGCCATTAATATTTGACAGCATATATATATATTAATGTGAGAGAAAAGCCCTGGATGCTTTACCACATGTAGGTGAATCCTGTACGGATGGCAGTTTGCTGCAATGTTAACTTTTATAAGACAACCAATCAACAACATTTGCAGTGTGGGTTTATCAGGGACTCTTCTCATGCTAATTCCTTCTTGAATAGTAGTATTTCAAAATGGGATGGTTAGAGCAACATTCAGTAGATTGGATTAACCTCTCAAACCTGAAATACTTTATATGATTGTTAGTTATAAAACCATCCCAAAACACAAAGCACCAACAGCTAGTGAAGCAATGAATTATACCTCATTGAAATACAGATTGCTTATAAAGTGCATTTCCTGTTTAATTTGGTTATAAAGTGCACTTCCTGTTTAATACTGAAAGGCATAAAAGGTATAATAGATAGTTCACTTGCTGTTTTGTTTTTAATTCATATTTATCATGCACCTTTTCATTTTGCACTCCGCTTTCTTTTGCAAGCCTTATTATTGTCAGTTTACGTTCTGTGTTGTTCGACTAATTTTAATATGTTTGCCTTTTTCTTCCATGAAATTTTATCGATTGTATCTTTGACTAACTAATGTTATTACTTTGTCATCATTTTGAAATATTTTGATTTCCACACATTTGTATGTTATTTTCCAAAGGGCACCTATTCTAGCAAACATTACCATAATGTTTTTATATATTGATTTAATAACATTTGAATATTGGTAAGGAAATTGATGCAGTTACTCAATAGGAACGTCAAAAGCAACACGTTTTGTATAAAGTATCACAGGATGTGCCTATTTGAAGTAGTTGTACTACATTTTAATATAGTTTAAGTAGTTTTACTACATTTTAATATAGTTTAAGTAGTTGTACTACATTTTAATGTAGTTAAATGATATCAAAACTGTGCATCTTTCAAGTTCTATCTCTCTCATTTCAATATTGTTTCTCCTCAACAGAAGAAGGAGATTTGGCCTCAGGTAGGACATTTTACTTTTTGAAGACCATTTAGACCTAAATGGTAACCAATGTGGATCAAATCAGTGAAACAATATGAATTTGAAGGTCAATAATCATGTGGTATCAGTGAAGTATCATAGCTGAAGATTGATGAATATTCATGATACTGTTAACTAGTAGTTCATATTTCCATATTTAGGGACACAGACGTGTTGAATATAAAGACACAGTTGTAAAGTATTGGAATTGGTGTCTTCTTTCACAGAATCGAATGTTCATTAATGTCATCACAGTTAATAATAGTTGTTGTGTTGTGGGTAAAGCCTCTTTGCTGCTATTTTGTTGGCCATACTAAATGATTCCTTCCTTGTAATGTATTCTACAGGGTTCCTTCCAACATTTGGACCATGTTTCGTCAACTTCTATGGCTCAACAAGAGAGTTTACAGACTTACCAGATTCCTTTGAAGATCTCAACAAGGGCAAGGTAAATTTATTTACCACCTTTTGTACAAATATTTAACTGAGTGAGGTATGGTAAGACCAGAGAAGCTAAATTGTAGGTCTCATTTTATTGTTAAAATGATTCACCTAGCTTATGTAAGTGGTTGTTGTATCCTTGCTTTAAATGTAATTTGATTTGATCAGTTATGATCAATTATGTAATGTGATGTAATTATGTAATGTGATGTCTCATTCCTCTCTGCTCGGTTAGGGAGAAGGGGTGGCCTACAGAGGGCGAGTGTTGCTCTCCATCGAGAGTAAATTAGGAGAGCATCCCGAGACAAGCATGGAGCCAATCAGTGAAGAAGAATTGCTAAGAGTCAGCAAGTACCTACGGCGTCGCAAATTCCGCCTCTACTGTGCCATGCTGGATGCCCTAATGGTCAGTGAGACCGATGACCCTGTTGAATTTGAGGTCAGCATTGGTAACTATGGTAACAAGTTGGATGACGGCTGCATACCACAACCCTCTGCTACTCAGCCTACCAATGCTGTCTATGATGGCTGTCAGTACCATTTCTTACCGTGGGGAGAGAACAAGCCTCTGTTGATTATCAATTCAGACTGGGAAGACATAACATGGCGACTGGAGTCTCTCAACATTCTATTCAGTAGAATCAGACGATTGGTAAGTTACGCTGAACTAACTAGCTTTGCAGATGTCACAATCAAAGTATTTTATATTACTTTATGAAAATTCCTCTCTCTGCCCCCAAATGTAAGTGACACTTATTCACACATGATACTCTGTCTACTATGGATGATTGTGAATAATTTTCTGTTGCCTCCTCAGGAAAGCAATCTCTCCCGTGTCAAGCTGACAATGAAGGCAGGAGCACCGACAGCAGAGATTGCAGCTCAGTTAATTGGCATGATTGATTCTCTGATCATGGATTGCAAGTAAGAGGATAAATTATTGGTTTTCCTGTTTGGATTTTTTGTATTTGTTGCCAAGTAACAGAATATTCAACGAAACAGTAGAGCAGCGCTTTTGACTCAACAGCATGATAGCTCATTTGACTAAATATTAGCTCTGTTGTATTAAGTGAAGTATAGCAACTCTATCAAATGCAAATTAGAATAGCTCTAATAATGGAGCATTGGAACCTCTCATGTAAAAAGCAGCTGTACAGCATGAATGCTGCAAGAGCTATGTTGATAGAATGTTATAATAGGTATGGAGAGAAACTTACACTCACATAGGGTTCAGAGGTTCATTATAATTATTAATGAGTTAAAAAGCAATCCTTTTTGGTAGGTGTCCAATCTGGTAGCGGTTGTGAATAGTGTGACATATTATTTTCCATTATTTCACCAGCAAACCCCTACCAGTTGCAGATACCACGAAAGATAAACTCAACGACCTTGACCGCAAGAAGTACCAGATGCGTTGCAATGCTCTGATCGCAATCTCCGTTGAGGCGACAAAACTGAGGGAACACGCTACTGATGTTCAGGAGGCCATCGATGAGGTAGAAGGCTACCTCAATGTCCTAAAGTCTCTCGCTGTGGAGGTCAGTGTCTATAAATCCATACATTTAAATTCTCTCTTTTAAATAACTGCTGCTTCTTTTAATCATCTCAAAACAATGTACCAGCAATTCCTGGAATTCATTTTATTTCTGCAAGGTTGAAGCTTTTACCAATCCTTTGTCAAATCAATCAGGTTTATTATTAGAGTTTGATGGACTAAGTCTTTTCTTTCAGTTAAATTGACACCTACATGAGTTGCCAATCTTATTCAGCTTTTAACTGTATTTCTGTCCAATGGTATGATCAGTAGCTGACTTCTATTATTAATGTCTCTAATTTTGAGATACATTTCCTTTCCTTGTTTTCCTTATACCGTACAGCCTCAAAACAGCATGCCTGATGTGATTATCTGGATGATCAGTGGAGGCAAGCGTATTGCCTACCACCGGATCCCAGCTAATGACCTCATGTTCTCTTCAAAAGACCCCGATGCTTGCGGCAAGCTCTGTGGCAAGATCTCCAGCTTTTTTCTCAAGGTATACCATTCCCCATTTTTGGTTAAGCTTCCATACCCTTCTGTTGCAATGACTTAGTACTTTAGTACATTGATTTAAGCTGGTCTTGTATGTTGTGGACAGAACATGTCTTCTTTAGAATGAATGAGTTCTCAAGTTATCCTTTGCTAGTAAAGTTTTTCTTTTTGATTGCTTGCCATATTCTGGCAACAATTGATGTAACTTGTGTAACTTCTTTTTAACCTTATGAACATAAATTAGGAAATAGACAGTGAGTAGTACTGTTCCTTCTACAAACATGTTGGACAGACACACGGGCACACACACTAGTTATACTGTAGTTATGTGCACACATACTAGTTATAGTTATGTGCACACATACTAGTTATAGTTATGTGCACACATACTATTTATAGTTATGCACACACATACAATTTATAGTTATGTGCACAGATACTATTTATAGTTATTTGTACACATACTATTTATAGTTATGTGCAACAGCTCATTTGAAGTATTCAAAATATTTCTTAATGAAAACATATTCCATGCAATGACCTCATCTATTTTTGACTAATTCAGTTGTTCTTTGGTACAATTTTTAATAAATTTGAACAGTTTTTAGAGGAACATGAAATTTACCTAGTCACTACTATTTGAAAGGTTGTTTTGCCTTTAGTGAAATCCATTTCTTCTAGAAGAACAGTAACTGAATCCCTGGACAGTTGCTTGCCAGCATGGGTAAAGTTGTTTTCACTCATTAATAGGTGATTTTCTCTGAGTCCAAGAGACATGGGGTGTGTTAGCTTAAACATTGTAAGTACTCAAGTCCACAGCTGAGAGTTCATAATATCAACTATCCCTCAATATCAACCATATGCTATAACACCCACTTTAAGTAAATGGATATATGTGACTGTTGTACTAAACTGGAGATGAAATGTATGCTGCACCAACAATGCATTACCCTGGTAACCACTGGGAGGGTCGGTAGTGTTCCATACTTCATTTGTGGTTTTGTCCTGATAATTAATTGACTGGTATTCCCCTGGTAACCACTGGGTCGGGTTGGTAGTGTTCCATTCCTTATTTGTGTTTTTCTCCTGATAATTAATTGACATTATAATATTTTATCTACTCTTCTATTCTTTCTTGCAAATAGCTGTGGCAACATTAGATTAAGGCAATTGTGCAAACAGTAACTGTTATCATCGCAGAATATTCTCCATATATTTCATGATGTTTGCTAATTCCCTTGCATAGTTGTGAAAATTTGTCTCAACTCCAACAAGAGAAGAATCTCAGAGCTAATCCTCAAACATGTAATATTTCAGAAAATGGTAAAAAAGAACCAATATTTGAAGCTTCAGAAACTTCTCTCTTTCTACTTTAAAATGATTCAGTACACCAGAAAAGCTTTTGATGTAATCCAAGTATGTTTCCTTGTCATTCTTTCTTTTAATTTTTGTTATTTGTGATTTTCCTTTTATATGTCACGACTCTTTTTATGCTTGTGTTGATTGATTTTCTATCTTTTTATTTTCTGTGATGTTTTATGTTTTATGTTTTAAATTTCTTCATTTGTGATTGTGTATGATTATTAGACAGTGTCCACAGAATCAGATGATATTGAAGCCCTGGAAGCTTCAGACATAGTGGTAATGATATTATATTTGTACTGTCCATGTCATTATCACCAATAACATTCTGCTTGATGTGCAACTGTTGCCTCTTGTGCAAATTGTATCAGTGTGTTCTGCTGTGGGTTTTGATTAGAAAACCTCTCTACTATTATCCTCTCTTTCCTGTGTCTGTTACCCTATATAAGGGGCAGTTCCTTCTCTTCTGCTTAATTACAACTTTATGACATTCAAGCAGTTGTCAACAGTAAAGACTGTTTAAATCGATACTGATTTTTCTTGGCTCAGAGTTTGTTATTCTTGGGTTGATATTAATGTTGGGCACTGCAGGTTAGAGCTCTTAACAAGGATACTTCTATACAGAACAGATGAACAGTTTGCTTACATCTTTCCCTATCTGTGCCCTCATTTCATCCCTGCTTTTCAAAAGATAAAAAAAAAAAAAACATCCAAAAGTTTGTTTTGGATTGCACCTAGTGTAAATATTTACTGTCCAAATTTGAATTTGAAATGTTTCAATAAGCATTTAATACACCCTTGCATCATATTCTGCATGATACTATGTAACCACACTGTTCCTCTCTGTGATTCTACCAAGAAAACAAAGCTCGCTGTTGAGGTCATTCCTCAAACACTCGCTGTTGAGGTCATACCTCAAACACTCGCTGTTGAGGTCATACCTTGTCTGTGTTCGCATAACTTTCATATCATGTGTACATTCCATCTTCCTTGTACGTCTAGAAATATAAGTCCAGTAAAACTGCTGGTGGCAATGGTTTAGAAATCACTGATGACGATATTCAGGTATCTCTTTATATTTTCTTCTGTAAAAGCCACTGCTGTTGTACACAGGTTCATTGCTAGAACACTAACTACAAAGCACTAAACCTTTGGTGAAAACTAGTAGACAATCAGGTCTAAGTTTGGGGCATCTTTCCGTTTTTATTTTATTTTCATTTGCATGCAATTGATTTGCTGTGTCATTGATACGGTTAGTGGATGTAGAGATTGGGAGACTAACATTTGTAGTGAAATAGGTTTTAAAGATTTCTGGGGTACAAGAATTTGCACACATCCCTCAAAATACTATAAATATAAGGCATTTATATAGCGCCATAACTAAAACGATATTCTATGGCGCTTTACAGGGAAAAAATATAACATACAAATGAACAAAAACAGCAGCAAGACAGAAAAAACAAAAGAGAGGATTACTTAAAGGCCTTATTAACGAGAACTGTCTTCAGAGCTTTTTTGAAGAGAAAAATGTGGATTGATTAGTATAACCGAAGTCGGCAAGTCGTTCCACAGCCTGGCCCCAGTTACAGAAAATACACGGTTGCCAAACTGTTTTGTGCGGGTGGTGGGAACATTTAAAGTAGTAGCAGATATACTTCTTATACAGTATGAGGAAACACGCCTAGTAAACATCTTGCACAAAGTAGTGTATGAATGAATAAAAAGACATTGAGTTTTTCAGAGAAATTTGTCAGAGAAGTGATGTATTGATGCCACGTGGAAGTGATAGCCATGTGTGATCTGCTGATTAGCTTGATACAAATAACTAAAACAAAATCATGTTTGTATGAAGTTTCATTCAACATTTCAAATGCTTTTAAATGCTACTAAAATGCTTTCATACCTGCAGTCGTTGAATTTCATGCGAGTTTGGTATAATACGAATGTAGAAGGTGCGATGGTATAACAGTTCTTATGTGGATATTAACAATACTAAATCAAGATGTACATGTTGCTTGTCATCAGCATTTTACAGAAATTTAATCCATTTTAAATGATACTAACTCCATATTTATATACAGCATGCATTAATCCATTCACCATATCACCTCTCTGTATTCCTAAGTTTCCTGCTTTTTCACATTATTAAAATATATTTCCGAATGATACTACAAAATTACAAGTTTATCGTGGCACTCTTTAATATGCTAACACATGACAATGTACCTTGCATGACCAATAGCTTGCATGACCAGTAGCTTGCATGACCAATACCTCGCATTACCAATACCTTACAATCTTGATCAACTTCAATATATTTGCACAGGGAGACTTTCAATATTGCTGACAAATGTTGGTGGGTAGTGCATGATGATAAGTAACAGCTTTGGAAGAACAAAATTATTTCATAATTTTGATTGAAAGAAAACACTAGAGCAATCAAGGGGTTTCATACCAATACTTCTTCTGTTTATAGAGCTATGAAGGTAGATGTTTAAGGTAATTTATGTAGGTAACATGGGGGAGGGGGGGTGGGGCTCCTTACCTCCTTCAGTTATATTCAGCATGGGTTGACTTAAAATCACATTAAGAACCAAATGGTCCCAAATTTAGTGTCAACAAAATGTTTAGCCTTTTGGTTTGCTGTGTAGGTTTAATTGTAGCAAATGACATCTACTTGTGAGTTTGAATTTGAGAGCAGTTGTATGAATATTCATAAATACAGGGGTCAGGTGACACCCTAATTATCATCCTCAGTTACAAGTATCCATAGGAAATGTGAAGGATAATAGGATATATATGTGAATGAAATGGATTCTGGTTTTTGTGAAGTGGATATTTCTTTAGGATATACCCTTAAAATTGTTGCCCTAACTGGTGAAGGTGAATTCTTATTGTGATTTCATTTTGTCATGACCCAAAGGTCCCTGGACAGATGTGGGCCAACATTGGAGCCAGGAAGATTCCAGCTTTCATTCGAGTCAAGATGTGGCTTGGCTTGGAGGCCGAGAGTGAAAATTTCCAAAGAGGACTGAAGGATGCAGAGGTGGCTGTATTTGCAGAGACTGTGAGTAAAAATTGTTGCTTGTTTCCTGTCTCTTTGGACTTCCAGGTTTATTTTGCTTTAGTTGAAATTACTGGGTATCATAAACCACTAACAATGTCAGTTGTCTTCTCAACTTCTTCATTACTCATTACATTTTATGTTAGCTCTTAGAAGAAATATCTTTTTATGATACCAAAAAGTGGACTGCTGATAAATCCTATTTACTTTAAATGCCAATCGTGATCCATGGTTCAGTTGTATTTGTTTTAAC
>KN886372.1:56573-67045 GCA_000934455.1 Apostichopus parvimensis
AGGAAGTCACATATGTCATATTATCCTTTGGTCCTAGCTAGGTCAGGATTTGTCTCTGCACTGTTTTTGATGTGGATAAATTTAAGCAAGACAGTTTTAATTGAGTAATAACAATCTTTGAGCACAATTATTCATTTGTTAATGAGCTAATTCATTAATTGTCAGCAGTTTGACAGCGTGAGAGTTTTCAATTGACTACAGGAAGTCAATCCGCTTGATCTTTCACTTGTAAGCTTTAAGTCCGCCAGACACTTTTTCATGTTACATTTAATCAAGTGTAAAAAAGGTTGAAATTTTCTTGACCAGTGGAAAGGAAAGGTGTTTTGCTGAGTCAATGAAATGCACGAAATGGGACTTAGGTTTCAAAATCTTGTCCACAACTTTACAAGATTAGTGGAAACAGTCTGGTTGACTTTGAAAAGGTGACAGAGTATTCAGTTGTGACCAGAAAGAGGAGTTGCAAAAATATCACAACTTGTTGAGAATAATGATACCTTTGTAAATTTTGCCTGTATGATTTAATAAAGATTTCATACCTTTTCTACTTGGTATTTATTATGGTATTGCACTTAATGGACAAAGGGTTTCTTAAAGGTAGGAGTGTATTTTCAGGCTGTTGTGACTGTGACTGTGTGACTGTTGTGACTATTGATAAAAAAACTGATATTATTTACCTGCTAATGTCACTTGTTGTCTGCAATCTATCTCTTTCCTTGTCTTTGTAAGGCAAGGATTTCTCAGGCCATCTTTTACAGCTCAGTTATTATATATCACATTCATACTCAGAAATCAGTTGAAAAGATTAGGAGCTTCTGTTTTGAACGATTGCAGCAGTATTCTTAATTGTATAGACTGATCAAAATTGCTGATGTTTTATCTTGGTAACAAGACCTTAATACCTGCTTGCTATGAGACTTTTTAAGCAAGAAGTTGGGTCCCTCTTTATGTTATTGGTACGAGGGATTAAGTCATAAACCTTATGTTACATCTCTGTGTACTGTTATATGAAGAGAAAAACAACTAAAAGTTTGATATGTCCCAGCTTGGATGGGTTTATTCTAGGGGGGGGGGGGGGGGTAGTCCATGCATATTGGTGCATCAGAGCAATGCTGTCTAGTAAAGCCTTTGCATATGATTGTTTAAGATGCAATAATTTAAGCTGTTGCTCCAAGGACAGTGTGTTTGCTTCTTCTTCTTCTCCTTCCAATATTCTTGGATCACTTTACCAATCACTTCACCAAATGCAGTAATGATTTCTTCTCAGCATTTGTTTTTGTCTTTTTGACCAATAATTTTCTGTGCTTTTTCACAATTTCATTTTTTTTGTTATGTCTATAAACACTAAATATATTAGAACCATAGCTTCATTCCTCTTGTGAAACTGACACGACAAAGATCCTTAAAACCAGAACTTTTGTACATGGGAATTTCCAAAAACTTTAAATCCAGCATTGATACACAAACAGGTGTGTACATTTTATGGTATCATGCTATATAAGATGGAACATCCATATATTTATGTATGCAGACAATGTAAGGCACCTGAACATGATCAAACCATTGTAAGAAGATAAAAACAAAACTCTCTACATCAATGTGCGTATATTGTATCCAGTGACTGGATATCCACAAACTTTAAAATGTCACTGAACATTTACTCATGTAAAATACAATGATATTGAAATCTTCTCTTTATCCTTATCAAGAAGGTGATGACTGTATTTTTATTTTCTCAATTGAAATGATGTCATTAGAAAAGTGGCTTGTACTTAATGATACAAGTGACTGTGAAGTCTTCCCAGTTTGTCTCACATAGCTTAAAACTATACCAGATTGTCGCATAATTAATGACTTGTTTTGTTTGTTTAATCAGCAAGGAGATAATGTGTCCGTTGGCAGCTTGAATGAGTTTCAGTCACCAGAGGGTTGGCAGTGGGACGATGCCTGGCAGGCAGATATTAACAGAGCTGTGGATGAAGAAGGTATGTCTATTATATTACCAATAAGTCATGGCATCAAGAAAGACATATTGAACGAAACTTGACTTTCCCAAGTTTGTTATTGGCATTTGTCCCTCTACAAAAATGACTTGGGTCACAGTATTGTATGTTGCCATGCTTACCATGAAGCACCCAATTCAATAGTGTTCCTCATTACAAGCAGTGTGTAGAATGAAATGATGTTACATTTTAAGATACAAAGCAAATCCAACAAAGAGAACAATATGAAACTTTGATTTCAGTACCGTACTCAATATAAGTTGTCAATTTCAGTACCGTACTCAGTATAAGCTGTCAATTTGGAATGCTTCTGTTACCTTAAATCATTACTAGAATCCTGTACACTATTCTTTCAGGTTTTGAGTATTGCGTAGACCCTACTCTAGGTAGCTGGGGAGCTGTGGAGAGGACCTACCATCTCTGCCGTCGCAAACGCTGGGTCCGGCCCAGGAGCTTGGTGGCAGATCCAAAGATGCTAGAGGTAAAGAAACTCAAGATATTTTCCCTGATTTAAGGATTGTATGACTTGTACAATACTGTACCATAGAAGTGACAATAGAGATGTTGAAAGGAAGACTTGCAACTCTGTTTTGTATCTTTCTTGTTATTTATTATTATTATAGAAGTGTAATCAGACATTCACTATTTGACTACTGCACTCTTGTTATGCACTCTTGTTATGCACTTGATGGTGTAGATGGATGCTCTTGTTGCTAGGGAAGAGTATTGGTGTATCTGTGCAGTACTTTTCTGCATCAGTTCTTTTCATGGTATGTAGTGTTTGATCCAAGTGACTTGAGTTAACATGAATTCCATCAAACTGTCTTTATTTTAAAAATCAGAGAAAGTATTAGCTTGGAATTCAAATCCTGTTTTAAAGTTATAATTTCTTTGTCTTTCAAATTTTTGGATTCTTGCTGAAGCAAAAGGAATCATAATGGCAACATAGTTCTTGGCTCTGGGATCAAAGGTCATACTAACTCTGGAAACATTGTAAACACGATATCTCAAGAAGAGAAGCTTTGATGAATCTCATGCTTGGCATGTTGATGTCTCATATTATTGAGTAGAGGAACCCTATTGAAATTGGTGAAGGTCAAAGGTTATTTGCAGTCAACATTTAAGTGAAAGTCTGAAAATCTTGTAAACACAATAACTCAAGAAGTACATCTTTCTTGAACTTAATAGTATGTAGATCAAGCTTGGTGAGTACAAGAACCCTATTAGAAACATGTAGAGGTCAAAGGTTAAGTGAGGTCAACAGGTGTCAAAGTCTGAAACCTTTTACACATGATAACTCCAAACTTGAAGCTCAATTAACCTGTGAATTCTCCAATGCTATGACTTTCTTTTGGTGAAGATAGTTTGGTCAAATTCATTTCAGTTCTAGTTTTGAACAAAACATACAGTCATCCTGGAAATGAAATCTGCTTCAAAGAATCAATAGTCTTTCGTTATTAAGTTACTCATCATGCCCTGATCAGTTTTCACCCTCTGAGCTTAAAGAGGTCAACAGGTTATCTCAAGTGGTCTTAAAATTGGCCATTTCCTCAATGATTGATACTAGATGACTAAATGCTTTGGCAGTAAGTTTGTGCAAATATTTCACAGTATATCAACAATGTCATGTAGACCTCCCATTCATTAGTAACAATTATTAAAGGGATGTATGCAAGGTGGCAGAGCTGATTTGCTAGCTCAAAATTGATAAAAGGAAATGTCCTTTTATTCATACATCTATGTTTCATGTACGAGGAAGACTGTTCTTTCTGGATATTGAAACATTTTGGAATAAATATTCTAAACTGTAAAATCCTTACCAGTGAATGAAATGGTTGATGACCACAAGGGAATGCTACAAGTAAGACCTAGAAATCTCTGATCTCTTCTGGTTCTCACTGAATTCTTGGACAAATTTTACCTCACTTGCTCTACATTAGTCAGATAGTTATTTGGAATCTTGAGCAAATTATATATGGCAAGAATTCAACAATCCTACTGGTTTTCAGGTTTTCATCATTTCCGAGTCTGTTTTCTGTTTTTAACTGATCTTCTTAATGTCGGGACTGATTTGTATTTTGATGCATTTAGAAAAAGAAGAAGGAAGAGGCCCAGAAATCTGAAGGCTGGCAGTACGCGCCTCTCTTCAACATGAAGTTTCACGCCACAGAGAGAAAGATGGACATGGTTAGGCGACGAAGATTCCATCGTAAAATGGTGGCAGACTCACCAAATGCATCAGCCGTCTTCGACTTTGGTGGAGGAGTGAGTTTTTTATCAACAACATCTGATTTAGCCAAAACTTGTCGTTACTTTAATGTTCAGTGTCCGCATGATGTTGTAGTTTTGTGGTGTCGTCTACAGTAAGCATGATGTCATCCAAGGTCAGGTTTTGTAATCAGCTGCAAAATGTTTGGTTGCTGTTCGGTCAATTTTGAAACCTAATATTAAAATCCACCTTTGCTGTCCAACAGGCAGATGACAGTAGCGACGATGAAGATGAGAAGAAAAAGAAGAAGAAGAAAAAGAAGGAGAAAGAGGGACCGAAAGCAGCCATGTCGACCCCTCGAATATTCCTCACCCATACCCGTAATTAACCATTCTCTTCTTTCCAACTATTGTCAGGTATCAGTTTACCCAGGACAACTTATATATGGCCTGTAAAAACTTCTGGTTGAAAAAAGAAATGAACTATGAAAACTTGAATGGGAAATAATAAACAAATTGGAAGATTGGTGTGATCCCTGGTGACACGATACTGTAATGTGGCTTGTGAATGTTACCTCCCAACAAAGATATGGGTATATAGAGGCTTGTGAATGGTACCCCCCAACAAAGATATGGGTAAATAGAGGCTTGTGAATGGTACCCCCTAACAAAGATATGGGTATATAGAGGCTTGTTGATGGTACCCCCTAACTAAGATTTGGTATATAGAGGCTTGTGAATGGTACCCCCTAACAAAGATATGGGTAAATAGAGGCTCATGAATGGTACCCCTTAACAAAGATATGGGTATATACTGGCTTGTGAATGTGTAGAGACTTCTGGAAATGTATTAGTTGGTATGAATAATATGTTTTAGAAATTCACATGTAATATATTGTTTTATTTCCATGCCAGAGGTCAACAAGTATCAGATGAGGGCTTACATTTACCAGGCTCGAGACTTGATCGCCTCTGATTCAGACAGCTTCTCTGGTAAGAACGAGTTCCCATTGATAGTAGAAATAATCTCAATTTATTGTTTAAAAGTCAAAAGAAATATTTCCTAACCTCACCTCAGTGTCCTTTTTTCCATTGTTAAAACAGAATACATAATGAGTTAATAAATTAGCATCACAACAAATGTTACAACTTTGAGACAATCTCTTCAACAACAAACAGAGACATTGAAACATCGTAGTCTACATTTAAGAACCAGGTGTGTGAAAAGATGTAATTTTATCATTTGTTAGCAAGATCAAGGATATTTTATATAAGATCTGTTCACAAATTCTTTGGTAGATTGTATGGTTATGTAGTTTTTATATTAAAAACACAAAAAGCTTCTTTAGCATTTGAATTTCCCACAATCGTCTAGGATGACTGAAATAAGGCAGGAGCATGTTATATGTTATTCTAATCCATCAAACTAGTACCAGGAATCTTTATTTCAACTAGGATTAAATTCGAAAGGTTTGTATTGTGAAGTAAAAATGCATTACATAAAATTTGTGGGACAATTTTGTTTGTATTGGATATGAATAGTTAATAGCAGCACTGAAAAGCGAGAGCATCCAAATAATTGCAATGTTATAGATCGCCTGCCCTAACGATTGAAGGCAGATTTGTCAATATGTTATTCTTGTATAAATTGTATGTAATTTGCTTGTTTTTCAGATCCGTATGCCTATGTGAGTTTTATGAACCGCAGCCAAAAGACAGAGACCTTTAAAATGACCCTTTGTCCGACCTGGGACCAAACCCTCATCTTCGATGACATGGAGCTAGCTGGTGATCCGGAGATCATCCAAGCCAACCCTCCAGAAATTGTCTTTGAAGTCTTTGATTTTGACACATTTGTGAGTTAAGATTTAATTATTAATAAATAGTCAGTTTAAATTTGGATAAACATTGGCTACATATTTCAGTCCTTTTTCCCACCCTTTTTCCAGAACATGGGAAAGATGGCAAAATGTTCTGAGAACTAAGTCTCATTTATGTGCTTGATATCTTCATGGGTTTAGTATTTAATATATTCCTTTGGATAAGATGAAGCAGACTTCACTACCAGCTTCAGTATTTGTCTGTTTTTATCTCAATACATTACATGTATAGAGATGTTGTAACAGTAAGTGGGAATCTCTCCTCTCTAAAAAAAGTTTCAGCGTCTTCATAAAAAGTTCGTTTTCTCTGGAATTTCAAGAGCAAGTGTATATTATATAGGTCAACAAAAGTTACTATTTTTTATTCTAGAATTTTATCTCAATCTATGACTTTTTCGCTGATTTATGGCCAAATTGGGCCATTTCGGGCTCAAACACGGTTTTTGCAAGTCTTTTTTGCACACGCTCCAAAACTTGTATGTAGGGGAGTTTCGTCCACGTTTCCCTGCTCATTTGTTAATTATTATTCGATGTCTATGGTTTATTATGGGCACGTGACATTTTACTTCTCAGCGATTGGTTTGTTATCTGCTGTTTTATGTATTATGAAAGAGAATAGAATAGAATTGTCTTTCAACAGTGGTATCGTCTAAGATAGGGTCCTATGTATTATATATTTTATTAACATTTTAAACTTTCATTTGTTGTTTACAGGTAGGTATGAATAGGAATTTTAGTACCTGTATGTGACATTTTATGGCTTTTATTTGCTTTATTTGATGTTTAAATGATTTTTCTTTCTTAAAACAACACTGAGCTGCCGCCCCTACTTTTAGTAAAAAGGTCCGTTTTTGATGATTAAGCCCCGCCTCCAAGTCTGGTTTGTAGCAGATTGGCTATGACTCGTGACAGCTACATGTTAGATATACGAAAATGGCTACCCTCGCGACCAATTTTCTGTACTGTAGTTAGGTACGCGAGGTGTAGTGTATTGCATGCTAATTACACATACACATTGTGTACTGCTGAATGCTACATAGTGCATTTAATTTATATTAGGCCTTCGTTTTTGCGATATCCATTTAAGGATAGTTCTGGTGTTCAGGTAGCTTTTCAGAGCAAGGGCCATGATAAGTTTGTTTGATTGCCCTTCATGTATTTTTGTATTATTACGTTTACAACTTTACACATTGTTGTACTTCTGAAGGCTACTTAGGCCTACTGTATGCCTAGTGCATTTAAAAAATATATATACCTAGCCTAGGCCTATTACTGTATTAGGCTTTCAGTGTATTAGTGTATTCAGTGTACTGTATTAGGCTTTCCTACGAAGGACCAGGGTAAGTTTGTTTGATGGGTACGTATAAAAGAGAAGCCGGCCATAGCATCACAACGTTTATAAGACTATAAAAATTGTCTAAGGTTATGACTTATTTATAAGGATATAAGATGTATAAGGTTATAAGAAGTATGTTTAGCTTTCTTTTGAACCTGTGATGTTTGACATCAAATGTACAAAGAATTAAAATAAACTAACAAAATGAAGAGGAACTGAGGTGGCTATTAGGGGAGGAGGAGGCCACC
The DNA here is from genome assembly GCA_000934455.1 of Apostichopus parvimensis. Classification (NCBI taxonomy): domain Eukaryota; kingdom Metazoa; phylum Echinodermata; class Holothuroidea; order Aspidochirotida; family Stichopodidae; genus Apostichopus; species Apostichopus parvimensis. The sequence continues at coordinate 64,246 of KN886372.1, forward strand.
CATCACTTTCAAATAAAAACTTGAAATCTTCTTTTACATTATTTTTTCCAAGTCATAAATCCATGAAATCTTCATGTCAGAAAAATTGAGATGGAAAAACGTGGGTTGTTTTGATACTTGGAAGTGGACACAGTTTTGATGGTAGTCACCACTACAGTAACATACAGTAGGTCGATAGGCCCAGCTCTCAAGGTGGGCATCAAGAATATGGTCGAGTTGTTCGCCTCTTCTAATTTGGCCATTGTCATTGACGTCAAACTATATGACCAAAAAGTCCAACAGAGACTGACCCAAGATGAAGGATACCACATGAAAAACAAGTTCTTAAATATTCTATGACATTACTAAACCTTGCAACGTTGTTCTTTCGACAAACAGGCAATGAGCGCTAAAGGCAACACTAGCAGGATAAAGTGTAACCTGCAGAGACTATTCGTGGCAAAGTAGCATAAATGCAAGTTATATATTTGTTGTACCATGATTGATATTGATAATTGCAGAGACAGAGCAAAGATTTGAAATTAGGATTCGAAATTAAAACTTCCAGTATTGAGATACTGCGTCATATATCACAGTTGTTGGATTTTACATAATTTACATGTACAGATATATATGCAGAGCGGGGCAATCTCTTATACATTAACCGCCCCAGATAGCAACAGAGGAAGTTACTACAAAGAGTATTTATATTGCTTGTATTCAGTATCGTTCAGAAATGATTGATGCCATTCTTTTATCTACCATGATGTGATCTACATTTGCAGGGTTCTAACGAGTTCCTCGGACGAACAATTGCATCACCGATTGTGAAACTGGACGGCTCTGACCAGCGAGTGGCCCGTCTGGCCTGGTACCAGATTGTCAAGAAAGGAAAACCTGCAGGAGAACTTTTGGCTTCCTTTGAGCTCTTCCTAGTGGTAAGTACAATAGACTTGAGAAGACAATGAGATAACTGGTAGCAGGCACATTTTGCCATCAGGCTTTGTTTGAGCTCTTCCTAGTGGTAAGTACAAATGACTTGAGAAGACAATGAGATAACTGGTAGCAGGCACATTGTGCCATCTGGCTTTGTTTGAGTCCTCCTAGTGGTAAGTACAAAGGACTTGAGAAGACAATGAGATAACTGGTAGCAGGCACATTGTGCCATCAGGCTTTGTTTGAGTCCACCTAGTGGTAAGTACAAATGACTTGAGAAGACAATGAGATAACTGGTAGCAGGCACATTGTGCCATCTGGCTTTGTTTGAGCTCCTTCTAGTGGTAAGTACAAATGACTTGAGAAGACATTGAGATAACTGGTAGCAGGGACATTGTGCCATCTGGCTTTGTTTGAGTCCTCCTAGTGGTAAGTACAATAGACTTGGGAAGACAATGAGATAACTGGTAGCAGGCACATTGTGCCATCTGGCTTTGTTTGAGCTCCTTCTAGTGGTAAGTACAAATGACTTGAGAAGACAATGTGATAACTGGTAGCAGGCACATTTTGCCATCAGGCTTTGTTTGAGCTCCTCCTAGTGGTAAGTACAAATGACTTGAGAAGACAATGAGATAACTGGTAGCAGGCACATTGTGCCATCAGGCTTTGTTTGAGTCCTCCTAGTGGTAAGTACAAAGGACTTGAGAAGACAATGAGATAACTGGTAGCAGGTACATTTTGCCATCAGGCTTTGTTTGAGCTCCTCCTAGTGGTAAGTACAAATGACTTGAGAAGACAATGTGATAATGAGATGCCATCATAAATAGTTGCTTGTGTTTTATGTATATTGATTCATACTTTTTTTTTTTTAATAGGGCTCAACTTTTTATAAAAAAATTCATACAAAGGGGATTATCTACCGAATGTTGTGACTGGGTATCAGTGATTTGTTTCCTCTAATATGCCAGGGTTTGAAATCATGAAAGAACTATATTTCATTTAGCAGATCACTTAACTGTCATACTTTTATAGAGTGTGATATGTCTGTCTACTAAATATGATGAGAATGATAAAATGCTGCCATGCGATCAGGAGATTTCAGGGCAGCCAGACAGCTGTATAAAAGAACAGAGTAATGTGTTTGAGGTCAATTTTTGAGGTTACCATTTGTATGCCTCTATATTTGTTACTGTCTAATACTTTCATATACGGTATCTTAAATACCTCCTGCTGACATATTAATAACTTGGGATATTTTATGTCACCTTGGCTACAGTGTTCTTGCTAGTACCTTTTATTGTATGTTGTATTTTATATTTTTTCTTTACAGTCTGAGAAATCCGACTTGCCCTTCATGCCGCCAATGAAAAAAGAGCTTTACATTGTGCCTAATGGAATCCGACCTGTGCTTCAGAGAACAGGAGTGGAGGTACACTGTCAATGTTTCACTTTCAACTTACAGTAAAAGTACAGAGGGAATACACAATAAAATAGCAAGTGTGAAGTTTATAATGTAGCTCCCATCTAGCTCTGTAAGTGTGAGGTATCGATTGGATGTGGTTTGACCTGTTGATAGATCCAGAAAAATACATTGTAGGGAAACTCATAGTTGTTTGTAAGTCCTCAGACATGATAGGTAAGAACACCCTGTGTTTTTTATCATGCCTGTGGTGTACCAGATTCTAAACATGAGTAACATTAAGCAAAGAATTGAAGTTACGTAGCAAGAACGTACAGTAATACTGTAATAGAAACATTAAACACAGCAACGATAACAAACCAAAACACTGTGAAGATAACATACAGTAAACTGTTGAAAGGAATGTCACAATTCTCTTTTGATTAAGTTTTTTATATATTTGATTAAGTTTGTTATATATTTGAT
>KN886372.1:67170-77471 GCA_000934455.1 Apostichopus parvimensis
AGAACACCCTGTGTTTTTTATCATGCCTGTGGTGTACCAGATTCTAAACATGAGTAACATTAAGCAAAGAATTGAAGTTACGTAGCAAGAACGTACAGTAATACTGTAATAGAAACAGTAACAAAGCAACGATAACAAACCAAAACACTGTGAAGATAACATACAGTAAACTGTTGAAAGGAATGTCACAGTTTTTTTATATATTTGATTAAGTTTGTTATATATTTGATTATAGTTTGTTATATATTTGATTATAGTTTGTTATATATTTGATTAAGTTTGTTTTATATTTGATCTTTGTTTGATTTTTGTGGAGATACTTTCATCATTGATGTTGTTTGTTTACTATCAGGTTCTTTGTTGGGGGGTACGTAACATGAAGAAGTTCCAGCTCTCGTCCGTCTCCTCTCCCAGCATTGAGTTTGAGGTTGGAGGAAAGATCATCCACTCTAAGGTGATCAAGAATACCAAGAAGAATCCAAACTTCTCAAGCCCTGTGCTCTTCATGGAAGTGGTAAGTGTCTAATGTTGGTTACTGGCAAGTGGCATCTAATTAGGCTAGCTTTCTCAATATCAAATGGCACAATAGTAAGAAACTACCTCAAAATATTCAATGTATAACCAAGCTGTTATCTCAATACTGCAAAAGACCTAAAAATAGCCATCAATGTGATTTGCAGATGATGGTCCTTGTATCTACCCTTAAATCTCTTTAACACAAGATTATTTGCAGCAACCTGTCAGTAGTGTTTTTTTATTTATGGCAGGATGTTTCTTCTTGATTCCCTATCAAAGGAAAGAGGGAGTTAATGTAATCGTTATGGTTTGTGGCATGTGTGGGTTTGCACATGTATGTGATTCCTTGGGCTGTAAGGTTCAACATGCCGTGTAGAGCAGGATAAGGCTCTGTAAACCAACCCCCCCCCCCCAGTGTATGTAGTTTATGTGTTCCATTGCTGTAAGGTTCTTCAGGTTGCACTGAAACCTTGCTGGTCCCAGAGTCTGTCCTAGCAGGCGGCATCCTGTGGGCCACGTTTTGCCCACCCGTGTTGTAGGTGAATGTCATTTGTCCTATCTATATATCTGTTGTGGGTTAGAGTTGTGTACAGTTCAAAGATCATTTGACGTCAGCCATGTTTGAAATCTGAAAACCTTGTAAACAAAATAATACAACAGTACAACCTATTCTTTGTATGTAGATGCCCCTTATAACAGATTTTTGAACCTTACTAGTTTGGTGGGGATGGAAGATCATCAATTCAGTAATTAGAAGTCCAAATCTAAGAAAGATTACTTAACAATAACGGTATATTTGTTTTTCCCCTTGTTCTAAAAGATATTAAGTTCAACCAAACACACTTTGGAGGAACCGTCATGCTAATTTCTGGATTCCCTTGGTTTATACTTTGGTTTCTGCCATGCAGAAAGCAAGTATTGACTAAGGGAAGCTGAATTATTAGTGTGGAGGGAACCCTCTGCATTTAAGAAATGTCATGCTTGTTAAGGTTAAAGACTTCAATAATTGACTTGAATCAGAGTTTGTAGACTTACTCTTGAACTCAATTCTGGTATAAACTGAGTGACAAGGAATTACAAAACATGAGGCAGCTGTCAGGTGGTAGATATATTCCATTTCATTATGATCACTTCAACCATCTGCTTGGTATGTTCTGGTGTTGTCTCGGTAATTCTTTATTTATGTATGATTTTATAATTTCCATGAGTTTGTACGATTTGTACAATTTCCCATGTCATCTGATCTTTTTTATTTTCATCGGTTGGTAGGATCTGCCAAAAGAGGAACTCTACACCCCACCAATCAACATCAAGGTCAGAGATCACCGAGCATTCGGTCGCAAGCCAATCGTGGGAACCTCTGTGATCAAGAACCTGACTCCGTTCAGATGTCCCCCTGCTCCAGTTGCAGGTGCAGCACCACCACCAGAGCAACCAGGTAAGTCATTAATATAACTGCACAAATCTACTGATGTGTACCAAAATCAAATCATTCTGACCTCTGACACAGACTCATCATTTTTGTAGCAAATTACAGGGAATTGAAGGAAAAAAAGAAAAAGTACTTTTTCAGTTGTTTTGTATTCAGTTTGATGTATCCTTGCATCAGTGATGTATTTTTAATATGATTGTTGTGGGCTTGAGTTGTTTAACAGTAAGCAATGAGAATTTTAGTTCGCAGCCCATCTCCTGAACTAAGGTGTAAATGCTGTAGTATTCCCTCGGGTGTTAGCAGAATGTAGCCCAAAAATCAAGTGTAAAAAAAGCCAGATATTCAGAGACTGTTCTTGCTTTGCTAACCAGATTGAATTTGTACACATAAAGTAACTTCTTCAAAGGTATGAAGTGTAAAGGCTGAGTTATTGTTTGCATGTGAAAATCTGGAATGACATTGCTAATTTTCTTCAGTCAAATGTAATGTGTGTGATCAGAAATATTGTTGCTAAATGTCCAAAAGTTTTGGCTAGGAATGCTTGAGATGTTATGTGTTCATTGTCTTTCATTGTCATTCATTGTCATTGAAGGTACAATGGGACATTGTTTTCAAGATGTCATGCATTGGTTTAGCTGAAGCTTTCTTGAGAATTCCTCATTTCCTACCAATAAACAGCTTTAGCCAGAACTGGTTTGATAGAATCTGCAAGGTCCACCTTTAGAAATAACACATACTAAATAATGTGCTTGTTGAGGGTTACAGATAGTGTTGGATGTCAAGATGTAACTTGCTGTTCTCAATTTGATTTTTGTTTTATCGATGCATGTCAGATAGTTTGCTGTCATGATATTAAACATTTCATGTTCTCTGCATGTAATTCATGTTCATCTCATGTTGTTGTCATTTTGTTTGTTTCATTGACATTTTTCATTAAACTGCCCCAAATTGACACTCTCTTTAGCAGATGAAGCTTCTGCACAAGCTCCAGCAACTTTGCCTGTTGAAGGTATTAAATAACATTTCAATTAGTTGGTGGTAGCAGCTTTGTTCTAGGTGGTTAAAGGCCGTCATCACATACACTTGACTTACTGTAACCCATACTGTATCTCACCCTCTGTTCCCTCTATAGTTGTTCCTCTGCCTATTACTAATATCTGTTTCTTAATCTGTTGTTTATTCGACCTGGAAACACATATAAAGAGCTTGTTGTTGACAAAGTGTTACAAATATAGTGACTGCCGTGAGAGGAAGAATTTATCCCAAGAGTTTGACAAGATATTCTTTGTAGTTTTTGTTAACTGCTCTAAAAACCATTATGCTCTCTTTTATTGCTCATTCCAGTGCTGGTTTTGAAAGAAAAAAATATTTTGCTCTCATATAAGTGCATCATCTGTCTTTTGCTCTGGCCAGCAGCATTGATAAAATTTATTTAGATTCTTTTCAAAGCTGTTTTAAGCATTTAAATCCCAGCCATCAAAATTATTAGACACTCATTTTCATATTTTGTAGTTTGTAACATAGTATAACAACATTGGTGTGTTTTATTTTATAGTTCATTAAGGAGAGAATTGATGCAGTAACATTAGATACATTTGAACTTGGCTTAAGATTTTAATTAAACCAAGTGGAGCATCTGATTTGCAATTTCATCTAAATTTGAAAAGATGTTCTGTGGACAAGCAATGTGAAACTTATATTGAAGAGAAAAGTATTCCACACTACTAGTTGAAAGCCCTATCTCAATATCTTGCCATTGACTTCAAATATGTTTGATTGAATTGTAACCTGTTTTGACCGGCTTAAACCTTGGCCCACTCCAAGAAGTTGAATCACAGTAGGGGGTCTGTGATGTCATCTGGGCAAATGCCTTCAAAAGATAAACGTAGCCTGTTATAATTCTCTCGTTTATTTATCCTTGAAACCTGATATATTTGGAGTGTTTCTATTAATAGCGGTCAAAGTTCCCTGTACTTAAAAAGTTCATCAAAATTTATTTTTATTATAGAACTATTCCTTTTCTCTCTGGATAAAAAAATAACAAAACTTTTCAGTTCAAATGCCTTGATGACATCATCCATTCTGCTTTTTATCAGATGAATTTACAAAACAAACTTTGAAATATTCATATCTTTGCAACACAGATGGCTATGAGGATGTGGTTCAGAAGTTTTAGCAACTTTGATAAGCAATTAAATGCAATTACCAGAGGTTTTGTATTAAAAGCCAGCTGTCACACATGGTTCATTATGGCCATATGTAAACATTAATCTTGCCTGGATGTTCAGTTCCATTGGCCAAGTATTTGAATGCAGTCAATGTTTGTACTTGATATTACCACTGTGTCTCAAATTTGATATTTTAAAAGATGAAACTAAAAAGAATCCTTTCTCCAGATGTAATTTTTCAGCTTAAGTTTAGTAATCTAGTTATCTTTTAGGGAGGAACTTACTCTTCATTATTGATATTTTTAATAGCCAGTGTGGTTATGATAATACTGAGATACCTTACAACAGCTTAACTACCCACTCTTGGGGTTGTGTGTGGAGTTAATGCTTTCACATATTCCTTGTTCTTGGTTTAAGTCATGGTTGCTATGGGTGATTACCACTTCACTTGTTGCTGCTTTGGTTGGATCTGCTCTCTGCTTGCTCTGTTTATGTTTATCAGAGATCTTCAATGGTCTGTTTATATTCCTCAGTGTGTTTGAATGGTTCTTTGAACAAGTTTGTTTATGAGATACAATCTTTTAAACTTTTATTGAAAGGAGAGAATAGAAGAACTATTCCAAAGGTTGCAGCAGAATTTTCTAGGGTGGTGGTTTAGTTGTATGTTTCCCTTTCAGCTTCAACTCTTGACTTTGATGCTCACTTTAACCCTTCAGCTATTTGAGACTTCAAAGCACAAAATATGAACAACTTTGCCCCTCTCATACTTCTTCCTTTTCTGTCTTATAATTACTGCATATTATATTGTTCATGTCTTGTTGATGCTTGAAAATAAAGACAATTAGTAAGAAATCCTCACAGCATTTTTGTAGGCCATAGTACTGGTGTTTGGCTTTATCTTTCAAATTTCAAAACAGCCCACTAAAACTAATAAAGTTGCTGTTTCATGCATTATTGTTAATGCACCCTCTACTACAGATTGGCCTTTTGTACTTTATGATATTTTGTACATCAAACTAGAGTGTTTCATAGCATTGGTCATCTCTGAGCTCCTTTAAGTTCTCTGGTTCACATTATTGTCCTGTTTGTCACATCTTTCGTGGCCACTAAATTTCGTAGTAAGTGTATAGTTAGATTGTTTGGGTCAAATCTAGGTAATATAATTAATGATGTTCCTTCATCATGAGGTTGTGATGCAAAGAACTGAACAGTCCTGATAAAAGTCTGCAAGGAAGAGATGGTTCTCAAGATCCTAAACTCAGGCGACAGAACATTTAATAATTAATACAAGCTGGTTACTGGAGACAAATATTCCAAACGACATAAACAAAAATTGAAGGAAACTATATTATCGGTTCGATGATGATGATGATGGGTATATGTACTGTCCTTTTTTCCTTTCTGAATGAAGCTATTTTACTCTCAAACCTTTACCATCAGTTTGTCCTCCTATTCTTTGCTACTATATTCTTGGCATTAATTAGGATGTCGAGTCTTGATCTAATTTCATATCAATTGGTTTCACACCGCTGTGGAATATTTTTTTATAAGGGAATGTGTCTTGAGGTTAATTTGCTGTCAGTTGTGACTCCAGCTATATAGACAAACTGACAAATATAACAACACTGGGGAATAATTTAGTATTCTCTCTTTGTATAGGCCATTCTTTGGTTTTTGAAGATAATTTGGTTCTATGTGTTGATCTTGCAGTGGATATTTGAATGAAATACTAGTTAAATCTATTCATATGCTGTGTATCTGTCTTCTTATATTCTGAGAGTTATAATATGATCAAAGATAAATAGCAGTGCATATTAAACACATAGTTTCAGCACTCATTACATTTGGTTGGATGTGAGCGACCGGTTGGATGTGAGCGACCGGTTGGATGGGAGTGACCGGTTGGATGGGGAGTGACCGGTTGTATGGGAGTGACCGGTTGTATGGGAGTGACCGGTTGTATGGGAGTGACCGGTTGTATGGGAGTGACCAGTTGTATGAGAGTGACCGGTTATATGGGAGTGACCGGTTGTATGGGAGTGATGGGTTGTATGGGAGTGACCGGTTGTATGGGAGTGACCGGTTGGATGGGAGTGACCGGTTGGATGGGAGTGACCGGTTGTATGGGAGTGACCGGTGGGATGGGAGTGACCGGTTGGATGGGAGTGACCGGTTGGATGGGGAGTGACCGGTTGTATGGGAGTGACCGGTTGTATGGGAGTGACCTGTTGTATGGGAGTGACCGGTTGGATGGGAGTGACCGGTTGTATGGGAGTGATGGGTTGTATGGGAGTGGTGGGTTGTATGGGAGTGGTGGGTTGTATGGGAGTGACCGGTTGGATGGGAGTGACCGGTGGGATGGGAGTGACCGGTTGGATGGGAGTGACCGGTTGGATGGGAGTGATGGGTTGTATGGGAGTGACTGGTTGGATGGGAGTGAACGGTTGGATGGGAGTGACCGGTTGGATGGGAGTGACGGGTTGTATGGGAGTGACCGGTGGTATGGGAGTGACTGGTTGGATGTTAGTGACCGGTTGGATGGGAGTGACCGGTTGGATGGGAGTGACCGGTTGGAAGGGTTACAATCAAATAATCTCTGTCAAGTATACACAGTAACTGTCATCGTTCTTTCTGTTCCTGTGTCATTATTTCACCTGGCGGATTAGTTCAATGTTGAGAGCACATTGTTCTAGTCTTTTCATTCTACAGTGTCTTGTTGTCTGAACATGTAGTTATATCTGTTAACTATAAATATACCTTAGGTTGGATTTGCATTGAAAGGTAATGTGTAAATAAATGGAGTTTACCTATAGAAAGGTTCACAAGGAAATAATGAAAGGAAAAAAACTTCCATTGACTGTCATATGTACTGGTGAGAATGAGAGAGGAGGTGGTGGTAATTTAATACTCTGTATTTGAAGATTCATTCCTGATGAGCAGTGGCTCAGTCCCTATACTGAACACCTCCGTGGGACCGTGGTTTGAGAGCGGCTCTTAAACCACCTCTTAATTGTGACTCTCCATTGCATCATTCAGTATTATTATGTGGCAAACTGTTTCTATATAATGTTCAACAGTATGCCACAGACATTCACCATTTTCATCACACAGATATATAGCTATTGTTGTCGTGGTTACCATCATTAATGCCGCATACTCCAGTATATGAATCCACAGATTGTCATGCATACAGTACCACTGTTACCATTAACACTGCTACTTACGTTGAGAGGCCCCTGTATGAATAATCCTGATCATGTGACCCACTTTTCCGTTTCAGAGAGCGTGGATCCCGAGGACCTCTCAAAAGCTTTAGAAAATCTGGGTTTGTCTCCAACTTGTTTTAAGACTTTCTCGCCTCCTCCTCTCTCGTTCATAATCTCCAGAGTCTCACCATTGTTGTTTGGGATCCCACAGAATGTCTAAAACTCAGATAAGTCCGAGATTACCAAACACTACTTGGGTGAAGTGCATAGACTGTCTAATTCTTGAAGAAAAAGCCTCAAATAACCACTCAAGACATGGGTGGTACATAAATAGTTGCAAGCACCTAGAAAATTCACTTACATTTTGAAGAAACTAAAATGGAACTTGACCAGTTTGGCTGACTTTCTCTACTCACCTTACAAACATGTTCTTTTTATCTTGTAAATTTTGAAAGTAAGATATTTTAACCTATACTCTTTAATAGTCAATTCTTTTGGTTTTGTGTAATGACCTGGCCTTCTGTTATATCGTTACACTCTATTTTCATTTGTTTGCTTATCCTCTTTTCAAGTCTTCAGTTTTGAATAGCACTATAAAAGGTTTCCTTCCTTTGAACCGTTTTGAGTCTATCTTATTTAGGTCTCGATGAATCCACATTGAGCTTTCAGTAAATTAGGCATTCTGTAGTTTTAGTCTAAGACAGTTTAGGGACAACCGAGTTGATGGCTCAAGTTTACATTCCAAGAGTTTCTGGTTGACATCTTGCCTAATTAATAAAGTAGTAATATTCTATGGAGAAACTGACTGAACACAAGGCAATAAGTTTGCATTAATTTAAAGATACTTAGAAAGAAGTATGACCCGTAGGCATATTACACATAGTTTGTGGGCAGGAGAAAGTGCATTTTAGTTTGTCATCTGTAATAATACAAATATGGTATATATCCCTCAAGATCAGGCCGAGCTATGTATCTGAAAGAAATGGCTTTGGTGAGCTTCTGGAGATTTGTGCACAAGATCACCCACCTGACTGCATACCCATCCATGCAGGCTTTGCTGCCTGCATACCCATCCATGCAGGCTTTGCTGCCTGCATACCCATCCATGCAGGGTTTCCTGGCATATACCTTCATATTTACCCATTTGCACTTATCCTATTGCACCAATCCACTGTCTGGTTTGCAGAGGTGGCTTGTGACTAACACACTAACTCTTGCTTAGTCTCCTGAATTTAAAAGCCTATCCAACTTGAATGGGAGCAACTGACTGGGAGCAAGATTAGATAATCAAACATATCAAATGAAATATAAAACAAAACAATTACCATGGTAACATGATGTCACATACTTTATGCTAGGTGCCATGTGTTTCCATGTTAATGAATATAGATGTAATTATATTCAAACACTTTGCTGGCTTGCCTATGTTAATGTCCTTCACTTATCCTTGCTTAGCCCCCCCGTTTCCCCCTTCCCCCTCCACCCATGTACAATATTACTGATCTTGTTTGAAAGCACTATGATTCTCTGTAATATCACTTTGCTTTTAAAAGTCAACTTGCTGCAAGTTATGTATGTTGGATAAAAGAATATCTAAATTGAGTACAACTCACACAGATTCCTGAGCTATGAACCCGAGTGTCATACTGAAAGAGAACTCTCACTTGAAGATGAGTAAACACAAAGCAAAATGTGGAAACTCATTCATTCTTCCATGGGTTTGAGATATTGTATAAAAATCACTATGTCAGGAAGACTTTGTATTAGTTTGAGAAAAGGTCAGAATTGAGGTTCATATGGTCTGTCAATTGGGAAAGATAGATTAAACTGGACAGTTCATTGGAAGTACTTGTTTGTTGAGTCATGGGAGAGTTTCAAGTTGCAGGACATTTAGTGTAAGGAGAAAGGATGTAAACTGATATTATTGTAAGCCATCTTAACTCCCTCCTTTTGCTGTGAACATACCTCTCTCCAGGAGATAAATCCGCATTCGACGAAGAGAGCCTTTCCACTGCGGAATTGATCTCAGCGACACAGTTGTTGGGAGAAAGTGTTGGTTTGTTGCAAGTCAGATCCAAGGAGGTCAAAGGTCAGGCAAAAGTCCAAAGAATGAATATGCATAGGGGACATCTCCTCCTTCCATCATCTTCATCATCTTCATAACCACCATTTAGTCTGCATATTCACATCTGTTTGTAGTGTGGGATCTTTTCTCTTGATGTGTGGCAGTGTTGCACATTTGACTTCTTACCGAGTAGTATTTAGTGTGGCGTTACGTACCAAAAACAGTAAAAAACCCAAATATTAACATATAAAGATCATTTCTTGTTACTAACAGCAATACTGTATGTAATGTTATATGCTGCCCTAGGTATTAAATATGTCTGGCAGTATATGGAAGGCATGGTGGAAGATACATTTTATGGCTCAGTTTGATTTCTAAGGAATCAGGCAGATGGTCTTCCCTTGTGTCTGCATTCACAATCTTTTGGTCTGTCACAACTCCAGAAAAAAAACCAATTGACTTGCTGATTTGACTGCCATGGGTATTTCTGTCATACTCCTAATGAAAGGATCTGTTTTGTCTCCCATATTTTCAAATAAAGTTTGTTTTGTGGTTGAAGGTTGCTTTAATGTTGGTGTGAGAGTTTTCTGTTTAGTTACAGTCAAATGAATATTTGCAGTTATTGCATGGTGGTGGTATAGAGTTCTGATGTTTAACACTCACAGGGCAATGTCTCAGTGCAGTATTTTTTATTTATTCAACAATTTCACCAAATCAAAATAAGGTTCTTTAATAGTGATCAAAGAAGACACCAACCTATAATTGTTCAATAAACAAAGAATTTGATAGGATTTTTGATATTTTGTAACCTGGACTGTATTTCTCCATCCATCACATATACACAAGAAGCAAAGTTTTTAATATCTGAATTTCACTTTATGATTTAAAATTAAACTTGACTACTGAAATCAAAT
>KN886373.1:0-12191 GCA_000934455.1 Apostichopus parvimensis
GAGAAATAAGATATGACTCATAATTGACAGGAGTAAAGTTTTGGAAAATATATAGTGTAACACTGTGACTGTAAAGTTGTGATGCAATGGGAGTTCTGTGTGGACAGTGTGGAACCATTGTGGTAGTTTAAATCCCCTTGGAATTATATAGGGGTTATCTCTCCTGGCATTAAGTAAACCAGTTGTAATTGTTGGCAGTTTATGGCTTTTGGGGCTGCTCCTATGGATCAGCATGTGGTATCAGGCTTATCCTGGGATTGTGATGTAACACATGTGATATTTTCTAGCGATACTCTTGTGATCACATTCATCTCTGTGAATGAGTACAATTGTTTAGGGATGGTATGAATGCACTGTAGTATTTGTGTATTATGTCTTAAGTTGTAAGGTAAAGTTCATCATTTGTATACATGTGGTATTTCCACGTATTGTTAAGGGATTTATATAAAATTCATTACCTGGGAGGGACAGAACAGGCTACTCTGGTTGCTGTTGGACGAAACACTCTTGATGGTAGGCTTCAGGGCCAGGTAGCCTCAAGTTTGTACCACATATCCAGTACAAGGCACTTAACCTTACTGTAAGAAGTTCTTTTCAATATATCGCTGTTAAAAATACCATCACCTCTCTGGATTTATTTTGTGTTCATCTTCACTCTCTGGCCAATTACACCTTAGGCCAAGAACCCTGAATCGGCTGGCCAACGCTACTCCCGGAGGAAAGTGTTACAATATATATATTATAAAGAAATTCCATGTTTACTCCAAAAGAAAATATTTTTAGAGAAAACCAAAGAAATAATATAAGATATGACTCATAATTGACAGTAGTAAAGTTTTAGAAAATATATATGTAACATACAAACCTTTAAAAGTTTATCAGGGTGCATGGGGTTCTGTGAATCCCCTTGCACCCCGTCCTCTCCTTGTGTAACCTCTGATGATATTTCTTCAGTTTTGTCAACCTCCTTTTGATCTGAATAAGGAGAAATTAAAGAAAAAGTATAATAAAGTTCCTCAAACTACACACTGTGGATAGTCACATATATAAGTACATCAGTCCCAAGGTTTTGCACTTTTTTCAGCCGGAATTTTTTCAGCCGGATTCAGCCAGATTATATCAATATATACAAGTTTATTTGTAAGATAACCTGGGAAGACAGACACCAACAAGACATGTTGTGTACAATACTTCTGTCAATCTTTGAGATGCACCAATGTAATCAAATATGCTAGACAGTGAGTCAAATAATGGTCACTCATGATCAAATTTCAACATGCATAAATATGAAGGTTCCTAACTACATGCATTCTCCTCCAATGAGACATTGAAATGTCTTAGAATGGAAAACTTCCTTTTACATATATAAACAAGAATAATTTAGAAGATACAAAACTACAGAAAGATACTTTTGAAGATTTTAAACAAAGTTTTGCATGTTTGTGGTCAATACTAATAAACTGTACATAGGTTTTGCACTATTTTATCAATGATGTTAGTTAAATGCATTTTGACATTTTCCATGTAATGTAGTCCTTTCTCAGTCCTTTCATGACCTACAGTAGATCCATTGAGAGTACATAAAATGATGTGATGTGAATTTAGGAAATAAATGTTATTTTCAAACAGCTGACACTGATAATGTAAACAAAAGCCAAGTTTAATTAACCTAATGCAATGTGGTTCAAAGTACAGCACAGTTAGTATGTACTGTGAATAATTGATGACATATTTACAGTAGAATATTTTTAATGTAAAGGTAATGTATGGGGGGGGGGTGCACTTCTCGATAGGTCTGACAAATTCACAAGGTGCATGCACATTTTTGGCTCAGAACAAAATCAAAATATTTCATGATGTTTATTTTCTCTACTTGGCAGTGAAAATTCTTAGGAGCTATCAATGGCAGGGAACCCCAAAATATTAAAACTTGGACATGTCATTACTTAAAATTTGGCATTCTTTTGCAAAATGTCTATTGCTACCAAGACATTGCCAACACTAAATGGCTACATTTGTTTGCACAACATTTTCAGTATTTCTAGCTTGCCTATTCCACACTGTACATAATTTTGTGCACTATAAACTCCTGAATGTGTAATGTTGTTATACTATGTCCACTAAAGGACATTTTATAGCTCATGAATACAGTTATCTTTATTTGAACAATCCTGGTCCATATTTTGTCGGTAACATTACAGAATGTACACTTGTACAGTACTTTGCATGTTGTCTATGTACCTACAGTACAGTACAGTACAGTACAGTGTACATTATAATACTAGATCATACACCACATATGCAGACTTTTAATAAGCCTCTAGACATTTTTGCGCATGAAATGCAGTCTGGGCCGTATGGATATTACTGCAAATCTAATCAAGAAACATGATTCATAAGTTTAAGCAAGGTTGGTGAACAGACTATACTACAATACTTCACATAAAGAATTATAAGAAATGTCCTTTACTATGAAGAATTTTACTGTTGTTCAATTTATGTAAAGAGGTTTTTACTGCTCTTATAAAATCTTGATATTTGTACCAAGAGTGTATAAAATTGGAAGACACACCTCGTACAAAAGCTTGCTTTCTTAAATCTTTATTTAGTACTAGTTATTTAGTACCAGTTCTCAAACAAAAGATGGGGAGTCTCTTAAACTTTTGTTGACCCTCTTGTTGACAATTGACTTCTTAATTATTTACTTGTTTATTTACTCAGGGCGACATTGTACTTTACTGCACAACAAACCAAAGTTAGAGTACGGGTTAATTCTTGTTGAATTTGGTTTTTAGGACTTATAAAGCCTTAATTTGCTGATCATTATTGTTTAAAATGCTTTGGTGCACTAAAGTTATTTCACTATTTGCTCTATTTGTCATCCGGTCACCCTAAACCTTAAATGTCAACCGTAATCATTTTGTGCTGTTTCCTTCTTTTGGAACGGAGGGAACAGTTTCGTCATATTCGCTGCTTAGTTAAAGAACGTACAGTGTGAATAACCTCTAGATACTCTGACACACAGTGGTGGGTACAGTAGAAACCAACAATGTTGCAATATTACTTTTGTTATATATGCTCGGTGTACTGTGCATCAATCACTCGCAAAAAACACCCCAGCTTGAATAGGGTACGCTTCAGAGAATTCCGTGTAACGGGACAGTCCTTTCTAATACCCAGAACAACTTCAAAAGGCTGCTCTATGGTGCATGCATGATGCATGCATGCATACACTGTACTTTATATGGAATGAAGTGATAACACTATGATTATTATTACAATGCACTGGTGCAGTGAAGTTGTATAACGTTTGACCTTCAATGGTTGATTTCACCAATTCATCAGACATCAGTTTCCCGTGGCAGTCATATCTACTTAGATTCTAAGGTGCACTTGGTTCATATATGGAAATGTTTCACCATTCCCAACGGTTGAAAAGTTCACAAACACACTACTCATTGAGTTAATGATATTGTACAGTACAGGGTACTGTATGCTTGTGGATACAACTAATGTTTAAATCACGATTGTGATAAATGGAAATTTTATTCCGCAATACCAAAATAGAAAGATTCTCAATTTCCAACCATTGGTTGCGAACAGTGTAAAGACACTTATTAGTTTATGACGACAAAATTGACAAGGCTCAAAGACATTAGCACATAGTACACTAAATATTGAATTTTCACTTTCTTTTATGTGTTAGTATATTGTCCTTTTTCAATATTTTCGTAGTTTTAATTTCTGTTATTATGCAGTTTATGCTAAGAAAAAACAGCCAACTAATATTGGGGTTTCTGCAAGATGATTGCACTGTACAGTATTACAACAGGTAATGTACAACTGTACACAATAGAGCACAATCCAATAGATGTCCTTCAAATTAGAATTTCAAATTAGAATTAACTCAACTCAACTCAACTGTATTTTGTCCCAGAGCATTGTTCAAGATGATCTTTACTCACTTCAAGACAAGTTAATAACCACTAAATATCATTCCTAGACGACACTAGAGATGTTTTACAAACATCACTGCATCACGGACTTGCAAAATAAATGATTTGTCAACATGACTTCATCAATGACTGTGTATGTTAAGTAGCTTTATTCGCTTAACCACAAACATTATATGCAGAGTCTGCTCAGAACTTCTTAATATTGTGAAATAAACTTTAACACGTATGCATTTGATACTGGTACTACAGTAAGTGCATGTTTCATCACCCTGACACTGTTTTGCAAAGTTTTATTTTTCAAACCTTATTTTAAAATACACCTTGAATATTAGTCAGATACCTAATTAATCTACTAATTCTGTCTTCATATAATGTGGGCACTGGCTGTTTTTCTCGAAATGCAGTTAGTAATAAGCTCCATAGGATACTGTAAAGCCTCCAACTGTGCAGATACAACCAGGATCTTCAAAAGTATATCAAAACTTGGAGGAAAATTTCAAAATACCCACCTTTAAACTGAGAAAGTCTAACCACAGCTTTGATATCTGCAGACATTCAGTCCCCACCAGTATGTGTGAATGTTGTCTGTAATAAATGGGTTAATCCCCAAACATGCCGAGAATGTATATTGGAGAACGGATGGCACCAATGTACTGGAATATTCGTGTAGCTTTCAATAGCAATGTGCAGATCTCGTGAAGTCTTGATAATCAATGTACAAGAAGCTACTGTAGTCTATACTTATATTAGGTATTTTGAACCCTATTCCTACTGTACTGGATGTTGTATCAGCTGTATAGTAAACCGCAGCAGACCTACAGTAATCTATGCAAGGCACTGTTTTTTAGTATGAGGGTTCCCCAAAGGTAAACACAGGCGGGGTACTATGGTAGTCCATATTCTACTCAGACAAAAGGACCAGGGAAAAATTATGCTAATTACATTGGTCAATGGAACTTTTAAGGTTTTTTTTTCCTTTTATTTTTCCAGAAAATCAAATCTATTAGTTAAAAATTTCAACACCTGGATTTTGCTTCAGATTGGTTCACAATTATACAGACTGAATCAATAACAAATATAATACAAACGGATATGTGAGAGTCTAGGCAATTAATTGCACAAACACACACATAGACATGATCACAAAGGTGCTTGAAATTTCATATCCAGTTTACTATTTATTTACCCTAACTGCTATGCAGTAGTTAGTAATTTACCCATACTATTAAAGGGGGCATCCAATGAACCAAGAGACTACAGCTTACATGTCAAACAAAAGGATATCATACCATAGTCAGGAACCTATTTATAAGTTAAATTTGTATCCACTTTCTTGTGCTGTTGATTTGAGACAGTTAGTTCACTGTTGGAGTATATATGAAATAAATCAACTTTATATTTGATCAGTAACTTTGAGATGACATTAAGTTTTGTAAATACACTTACAAGAAATTTCAACACCAAACTTTTTGCATTTTGGTTCTTTATGTTTTACTACTTGTTCTTCACTCCATTGGTGCTAGTACACGAGCACGTGAATAATTTTTGATTCAGATAAAGTGACTTTATAATATAGTTATCAGCTCTTTCTATACGGTCCAAAAAACAGTACTTACAGTAGGTAATTTTTTTAACAGAGCCTGAAGCAATTTTCTATCGAAATCCTACAAAACAGATCTAGCAATGCTAAAATTAGACCTTCAAGATTTATTGCACTCCCTTCTAGAACCTGCAAAAGGGTCTTTAAAAGTCAGTCTAATATACTTGCCTGTTCCTTTTTTTGAGGTGAGATGAAAGGGGGGGGGGGGGGGGGAGGGATTAAGTCCAACAATTTTGACTTTAACTAATGTAAGCATTATTGTATAACTGCATGATACACAAATGAACATACAATTCAGCTGTCCAATACTGAAGACAGTATTTTGCACAGGGTTTACTGTAGTTTCAAATGTTTTATAAAATTGCACATTTGCTTAGATTCACAGAAATGGAAATTAAGGGAAAGAGGTTTTGGAATACAGAGATTTCCTCTTCACAACCTGCAGTTTCTTTAAACTAAAATCAGCCTTTTCATACTGGCACACTAGTTTTTGTTTTGATTATTTGTAATTGCCCGTTTTAGGTTCAAGAGATCTCTAAACACAGCAGGGAAGAAATTTTGATTTTAGAACCGATGGTATACAGTAGCTCCTCCATAAGAGCCACATAGTTCTTTTACTTTTACTTTGTTTGATAACTTTTGAACAGTGAACATTTTCAAGTTTAAATTTTACTTACAGTTAATGTCCCACAATAAAGTATTAACAACATTCAAAACCTCCTCAGTTCTGCTAAAATGTCTTCTAATTTTCTTTTCTTGGGTCAGATGGCCCAAAGCTCTATCACACTGCACATACAAGTCAAATTTTAGTTAACAGGAAAGAAGCAAACAAAATCATATTTACCATCTTCCTCAGTTCCAGGTGGCTTCTCAATGCATTCATCAGGAACCACATCTGTTAGAGACGATTCGGTGTGGCCAGATATTGAAAGTGTCCCCGTTTCCTCCTCCTCTCCGGGGGTGGGAGTTACCACACCTTCCTCCCTTATTTGTTCTTCCTGTATTTGATCTGCTTCTGAACCCGATCTTCCCCTCTCATCTGCTGATGGAGAGGATTTATCGTCCAAGTCCTCCGATTCGGCATCTGCCGAATATGCCGGAGAGGTCCTCTGAGAGCAAGTGACAGATGCCTCATCTGTATTAGTCATGACTTCAATGGGTCCATGGCCATGTATATTGTCCGTCATATCGTGGAAACGATTCTCTGAGATAATACTGTAGTCACTGTCCGTGGGACTTCGTTTCCCATTTGATGAATACGTAATGTGCTTTGGGGAATGTGTATCTGAAGACTCCCTATTGTCATACATACATAGTGAATGCTCGCTCTGAGTTAAATCGTTAATCACCACGAAATCGCTGTCGCTCTTCACAGATTCGGGTTCATCGGAATTGCTCCCATCTTTCAAAACGCTTTGTTCGACAATCTCTCTCGACTGTGTGGAGTCACTTTCCTTCTCATTTTCCTCTTTGTGAGGTTCTCTAACGGCAGGTAGTCTCTTCTCTGTCTTTGTTTCTTGCTCTCCTTCTCTCGAATCATCATTGGTCTCTCCTTCAGGCGTTACCTGCACGGCAGAAGTTCTATCGACTGACTGCTCGAAAGCAATCTTTTCTGATTTCACAGTCACCCTCTTAGAGATCCCTTCTGTCACCTTTTCGTCATCTGTTGTGCTTGATCCTGACTCTGCAGCTCTCTTGGAGCGGCCATCCTTTTCACCAAGTTTAGTGTCCTCATTCTTACCTTTGCCTGACTGCTTCCGCTGAGGTTTTGTTTTCTGAAGGGATTGTGAACCACTTGATCGTGTCCCAGTACTTAAACCATCTGATTTGTTCTCATCAGTGGTCCTACTTTTGGGAATTCTCTGAAAATTTTTGGCTGGAGTTACTTTTGGCTTACTTTTCTTCTCACCAGAGTCTAAGAAAGAACTCCATAGGTTATCTTCATCAATCAGTTGCTTTTGTGGTGTTGCCTTACGAGATGGGTTCGTAGAAGAGGTCTTGCCAGATGACGATCCCTGTGAGTTCTTACCCTTTGCGGCATGCAGATTGTTTGCATTTGGGAGTTTACCTGTGAAAGTAGGAAAAAGGAGTTAGAAGGAGAACGGACCTTACAAAATAACAGTGCACAAAAAATTGTGTCAAACAGATAGCCTGTGGGTTTTCATACTACTGCAAGCATTATATCGTGTTACTTGTACTTGCAGCGGCATTTAGACCCAGAAGAAACTTCTAAAAAGCAAGAACAAGCTATATATTCTTGTGGGCTACTAGGTATGATATTGTCTGCTGGAAGCAGCGAATCCCAAGTAGACGATCAGGCTAACTCTGCTACTTTTCTCAGGCAATAGCAGGTTGCATGTTGCTCATTAACTCAACTGTAGAGCTTTCTGTACATACATAATGACGATCTCTCCACCAGGCCGGTACAGGCTTTAGATTTGCGAGTCTTCCGATGTATTGATCCTGTACCAAATTTCTGTGAGTCTTCCCATTGATCCTACTGAGCTTCAGTGTTAAGAGTAATGAACTCTTTAGGCTGATATTTATATGCCAATGATCATAATTTGCCAGTTGAAAGTCCTAACAAAGTGCAATAAGTTGGCCTATTATCGAACCAAACATGCTACACAGGCCTAGGTCGACAGTTAGGCCTTGACTAGGCCCCTAGGCCTAACTTAGACGGGAGTTTGGTTAGCCTTTTTTAGTTTTACTAGTTGTACATAATGCATCGTTTGATCACATTGGCAGTTCATTCTGTCACAGAATTAGCCATACGCAAAGTGCACAGGCTATTTGTTATGATAATGGTCGGGGCATTTTATGAACTTTTAAGTTTTATTCGAAGCAACTACTAGCTTATTGATATACCTTTTGCAGCAGATACACCACTGCTCCCATTCTCGTCTTCTTGGATATCCAACACACGGTCTATAGACTTCTGTGCGTTGACAAGGGCGGTTTTTGCCAATGAAGAAAATGCTGAAGCTTCAAACCAACTCATTGTGTCATTCAAGAAGGATGAGATTCACCCTCCCTGAAGATAGTCAATGCAAACGTATTTGTCGATTTCTTGCTCAAAATGTTGCGTGAATTTCAAACATTTCGGAAATAAGTTATTCTGTTAGCGAAACAGGTTTGCGTTCGGTCAACACGTAAACAGCGCTAGACTTCGGGAACCAGTCAATTTCATGTAATAATGTCTTCTGTACTTTTCAGACGTCCGGTTGCACAGTACTATCCTTCACATGTTGGCACTACTTAAGCGAATTCATCAAATGTATTAAACTTCATTTCAGACTTTAACTACAAATAACTTTTTAAATATTTTTTAAAAATTAAATTTATTTACACAAAACTTATTGACAGTTAAACGTACACTTTCTTTTACATTAAAATGTGTCAGAATTAGGTCACGTGACACAAATGAACGTCTTTCAGTGCGTAGCGAATGGACCGTGAGACGCTCGCAACTGCGTCAAATGTAAGGACTTGAAAGTTCTGAAAAAAAGAAAATTCAATGACAATCTATAACCATTGAGAGTAATAATTATAACTCAGAGTGAAAGAATATCATGTAGTATCAACAATGACAACTACAGCTCGAAATTGTTTGGATTTCATAACGTTGTGATTATGTTTTTATTGGCACGCGTACTTAGCAGTATTCCCCAGTAGCACAGTCGGTTAGCGCGTCGTACTTATAGACAGTATTTGACGGGTTATAATGACTCGCACTGAATATAGACATGCGAAGGTCGGGAGTTCGAGCCTCCCCTGGGGAAGCAGTCATTTTATTGCAACACCGAAATGTTTACGTTACTAATTCGTACGCATTGATTAGTTGTCAATTAAATAAGAACTATCTCACTGATATATTTTCCTATGGTTTAGCAGGTTCTCCGCATAGTCACGCACATGGACATTAGTCGTTTCTTTTAACTTGTGTTTTGTGTATCACCTGCAATTTTAATCTTCTGCATTTCATAATTTTTGGCGTGCAATGTGTGGAACTTACAGAATAAGAATTCTAAGCTATTAGCAGCAATTAATTGTATTAAGTTTTTCAACAGGTAACACTGAATCAAATATTTACCAAAATCAAAGACATTTCCAAGATGAGAGCTTTCAAGTATGTATATCACCCATATTAATTTTATCAGAAAGTCAGTTTTACTGATGCCATGTCTTATGATAGGGAAATGTTTTCATGTTCCAATGAATGTGGCAACCTTTCCAAACACATATGACACAAGCATGCACCATGATTTTCTTTTTAACACTGAAAGACCAATTTGATAAGGACAAAATAAACAAACAGTATTGGAATTTTAACATGATTTTGTCCTTTCAAAAATTTGATTATTTGTTACTTAGCAGTGTTGCAACCAGTCATGACTAGTTAGTCGCTGAACCTCAGAACTCTTTGTATTTGAGATAATACAGTGACCCATTTTCACGACTTGGCCCAAATCAGGGGAAGGTAAAATCACTGGCAATTGATGATTCGACGTAAAACTTAAAATAATGACATTCAAAATAATTCTTCTAATAAATGGGCAATTGAAATCCACATTATCATATCATCCTAACTTTTTTTGTATTGTGTTTAATGGTCATCAGTATTGCTTCCAATTTCAGTTTGAAAAAAATTTGCTAAAAGTTTTGAAAAGTAAGTTCCTAGCGGTTCTGCAGCTGCAAATTATTACCAGAGTCTGAAATTAGATAACAAACTATCTCGTTGAAATGAAGCACTTTGAGAGTGTAAATAAAATAAAAGTGTTGTTTGAAACAAGCGAGATAATTGTTTGACTATCTAGCATATTTTTGAGGCATTTCTGATCACCTATCTATCAGCTAGCTAAAGCTCAGTCTTTTATGTTTACCTTTGCATCTCATTTACTTGACCTATTCTTTCTTCTCTTTGCATTCAATGCAACCTTGAAAGGTCACAAGCAGAAAGTAATCAAATTATTCCATGTTGAGCATTAGGTGAGCTAGCAAAACATAGGTAATAGCAGGCAGTTATGCCAGGGCCATTTTTAACACGTCAATTTTCCAAGAATAGATTAATATGCTTAGTTGTACAAGTAACCTCTTTGAAGGTTAGCATTTCATGGGTTAAAGAGTAACTGTTATCTATCCAAAATTAATATATCCTTCTAAGTCAATTTCCAAGTCTGACAAAACTTTCCTTTTATATGGCAAATATTTCCATCTTCTTTTCATTTACTTCACTTTAACTTCAAAATACAGAACATGCAATAAATGAAATGTCAAATACAAAAAATGGTAAACATGTATTAATGTCAATAGTACAGATAGTTTATTTACAATATATTGCTTATAAAATTAATTTATTAAAGATGGCAACTCATCAAAGTGACCTCTGTATCTTTGTAATTTTGTTTTTTTCATTATCAGGTTTATCCACTTGAAAAATTGCCTCCAACTTTCCAAAACATTGTCTAATTTACACACGCAAACCAATGATCATTACTGTGAACTTGGTTATTCAAAGAATATATAGCAACCCCATCCCAATCAGCTCATCCCCTCCCTCACCCCAAAACCCTGCAGTTAATCTGTCACCCCAAGTGCTCAGTAAACAATTAGTTTGCATTGCGTCTGAGGAAAATATGCTTTGTGTTAGAATAAGTAGTCCAGTCACTTTAATTGATGAGCCTTCAATATCTGAATGGTCATTTCTCCAAAATTAATATTGGAATAGAATATTTGTACATATGTACAAACTAGACATAACAGTTGTCTTTAATGATGTAAAAAAATATCAAAAATGACTCTGTCTAAAACAATCCTTTAAGTATAGCACCAATTCACAGAATGGAACTTAAAATTACAGACAAATATGTAATTTCCATTCCTTATACACCATAACAAGCCCCACCACCCCACCCTCAACCCAATCATTCAATGATTTCTGATTTTTACAATAAAATTTTGAAGTTAGTCTTTGAGAAGGGCACCATGGGTAAGTATTCCTGAATTATGTTTATAGTTTCATATGAGATGCCATATTTGAACTCACTACTGTTTTCAAGATGTATCTACACTGTCAAAGTGTTGCCTTTGAATAAATAACTTGATATGATGGTTAAGTTGAATGTGGAACAAATAAACAAGTTGTCAAGTGTCATGTCTGAATACTACTTGAGGTATACAGACAACAAATTAGACAAGATCAGAATACACTCTCAAATATGTTGCAAATATTTCCCTGACACAAATATTTAAGCACCTTACAATCCTATGTATATTTTCAATTCTTAAAGTATCTGGTTGCACTTCCTTCATATGTTAATTCTACTTCACACCAGGATCAACCAAATTACTTGGGCAATGTCCTGTCTGAAATGTTCGAAACCTTCTCTTCCTGTTCAAGATTACTTTGTTATTACCTTCAACAGGAGATAAGAAATGATACTTTAGTCCTTTGTTATTACATGCACAGTATGCTAGCTAGGTTCAATCCCTACAAACCTTTGTTATTACATGCACAGTATGCTAGCTAGGTTCAATCGCTACAAACCTTTCTTATTACCTGCACAGTATGCTAGCTAGGTTCAATCGCTACAAACCTTTGTTATTACATGCACAGTATGCTAGCTAGGTTCAAT